>JAQZBX010060086.1:0-17381 GCA_029593785.1 Cabassous unicinctus | reverse complement strand
CCAAGTGCCAACTGGCAACACGTTCAGAAAAAGACCTTGAATAAAAGGGGGAAAAGGTAAAGAGAAATGAGTTCACATGGCTAAGAGACTTCAAAGAGAGTCGGGAGGTCATCCCAGAGGTAATACTTATGCACACCTCAGTAGGATCTCATAGAACACCTAAGTGGATATCACCCCACACTGAGGGAACCCTAAGGGCTCTGGTGACACCCAGGTCCTATACAAGTGGGAATAGCCCCAGAGAATGATGCCTAATTAGTGGGCTCTTCATTGGCATCTGTGTTCCTGAGAGTGACAGAGTTGGACTCAAACAAGTCATTCCTGCACATGGTCCATCAGTCCGTTCTACTCAAACCTATATGTGATGCAGGAGTTTTTAGGTGTACTTCCAGAGACTGTATACTCTGGCCCACCTATGTGCCAGCTGTGCCTGGAATCTCAGTGGAACTGCAAATCCTACCCTACAGCTCAATGGACTCATCCAAGTAACCTGACGAGGAGACGATGATGGGCAACAGCCATCCCAGGGAATGGAGAAAGCCTGCAGCTGAAGGCAGGATAATCCTATCCACTATATCCATGGAATATAAGCCCTCTCTCACTTGGAGGTGGAGTGGACATCACCTTCCAAGTCCCCTCAGGATGGGGGGAGGAGCTGTGGACTAGAGTGGACTTGGTGGTGTTCTGTTGTAGACATATTGTGATTCAAGTAATGGAAGAAATTGTAACCGTGAGGTGGAGCCGGTGGCCACTGGACATTTTTAGGGCACGGAGAGGAGGGGCAGTTGAAATACTCGGGCTTTTTTGGGACTTTGGGGGTTGTCCTGAGTGGCAAAGCAGCGACGAATGTAGGCCATTTTCCATCAGAATATACCATGCAGAACTGGGTGGGAGAGAGTGTTGTCTGTGATGTGAACTGTGGTCTATGCTCGGTGGCAAGGCCCCAGGATGTATATATCCATTGCGGGTGTAGTACCACACAGATGGGGAATGGTTGTGTGGGGTGTTGTTGGGAGTGTGGGCGGTGGGGAGCATGGGAATCTCTGTAGTTTCTGAGTAATATTTGGGTAATCTAGGCACCTTTATAAAATGTATATATATATATAAGAAATAACATTTATGTAAACAAATGCACATATATGCATATGTGTTTATATATCATTTAACAAATTAAATAATTAAAAAAATTAAAAATTAAAAAAATAAAAAAATATATATATATAACAAATAGCATGTATGTAAACAAATGCACATATATGCATATGTATTTATATATCATTTTACAAATATTTGTATGTATTGTCAAAAATTTGATTTTTACCCACAATAAAAAAAAAAATCTATTTGTGGTACTGTTGGTTATTTGTGTATGTATTTTCTTTTTATAATCCAGTGAGTTATACACTTATTCTGTATGCAGTTTTCTTAGAGAAGAACATGAAGAAGAACCTAGCAGTTTCTAATCCAAAGCAAGAAGAGCTCTGAAATAGAAGATGTTGAATTGCTGAGAGAGTACCATACAGTTTTCAGTGAGAGTTTTTGCTATGTGTATAATGAGTCTTTTGATCTCTTCAATGTAATGTAATGGATAACAGTTAATATGCATTGACTTTGCCAGCTGTTTTGTTGAGTCCTTTATGTATATTAGCTCATCAAATTCTCACAATGGTATAAGGAAAATAATGCCGAGGAGATAAACTTCCTCAAGAACAGAGTTTACTCCCACAGACAAAGTTTCTTTTCAATAAAGCTAATCACTCTGCTTAGGTAAGGCACCAACACCATGAGAATGAAACAAGCATGATAATAGTCAGTCTATCCATCGTAATTCCTTATTGAGTAGTAAATTATTTTAGTCTGTACCCAAGTAAGTCAAGGAAACAAATTGCCTCAACATACATTCAATTAGCACTGTATACTTAAGCTTAACATTTATTTTATTAAAATATTCCATTTGCAAGTTGAGCCATGACTGCTTGCCATGGGGATTGCATCTGCCTTGCAGGAAGGCAGTTTTCCAATCTCCTGAGAGCCAGATAAGAAGATGGACTTGCAACAATATTATAGGCTTAACTGCTACAAGAGTTTCATTTAAATAATGTCTCATATTTTAAAATATTACTTTCCATATGTTTTTTAATAATTATACTTTATTTTTAAAATGAGGCAGTTGATATTTCAATATCTAACATACTTAATTTTCTTATGTTCTTCTGATGGAAAATTAAAAGTCAAGCATAAAAACCCAAAAATTCAATAAACAGTTATCTACTCATTTTACCAGAAAAAAACAAGAGATTTATTACTTATAATTAGTTAGACTATTATAAATATGAATCCACCAAATTGAAGCTTACTGTTTGGGTGGACCCCCCCAAATCCACATATGTGGAAATTAAGTTTTATTTTTCTTTTGTGGCTAGAGTTGCACAGACATATATTATACTTAAGAAAAAGGATTTCATTTACTGAGCTTGATCAGAATTGTACTTTTGTTCTGGCATACCAGCACACTTTTTAAGCACAAAATCTAGTCATGTTATCTGTGCAATGGCATTGAGGAAGCAATTTAGCAAATGACAAAATTATTACTAAATATGTCCTAGGAGTATGGAAAGAAATAATTAAGTTTATATATTTACTATTGTGCTTGACATTTTTAAGTAATAGCTACATGTTCCTTATTACTCATTTGTCTATTAACGTGAGACTTTACATTATTGCAATTTTTTTCTTGGAGGGGGGTAATCTATATTTATCCTCCAACAGACAAAGCATCAGTGAGTAAAACTACAGGGTTTCTCTGTAGATCATACTTTCACAAGCCATGCTTAGCTTGACGGTAAGAAAGCTTCTGGTGTGTTCGCTGGAACAATATCTACCTCATGATGTAAATAGGAAATATTATTAAATTCACTTACAATTCAGAAAGAAATCCCAACTTGGCAAAAAAAAATTATCATAAAAAAAGTCAGATGCAATAACTAAGACACAAACTTTTAGTAACAGTCTTGATCTATATTTCAATTTGCAGGCCTTCCATGCAGAGGGCAATATTTCTCTGCCTCAGAATTTAGGGTATTTTTTCCTCCATCCTCATTTATCCATCAGAGCAATGTTTTGCCATTTGCTTAATATTATTACATATACAAAGGGGATTTTTTAGAAATCACAAAAACACCTTCAATGTCCAGCTGCTCACATCAGTACATAAACTCTTAGGTTTAAGACAGAATTTAGAAACAGTTCCATCTAATAAAATAAGAAAGTAGAAGTAATGGCTACAAAAATTAAAAATAAATGAGGTAGCTAAATTACAGCTTTTATACCCAGGAGTTGCCTGTTCCAACTTCATAACTTTCATGTAAGACTCAGAAAAAATTCTTCATAATTAATTTGCGTTAGTCACCAAGGAAATTTTTAAATACTAGTATGTGAACCTGTAACAAGAAATGTACACTTCCATGAGAGTTTCTTCTCAAGAATGAAAGCTCAGTTCTTGAACAGACTAGGCACTGGTGAACAAAATTAAGTCACTTGAGATCCCCTGCTCACCTGCCCCCCTTCTCCCTTCTGGTGTTCAGGAAGATGAAGGCATCCAGAAAGCCTGGGAGTACATTGGCACTCTTGGGTCTCCAACTGAACTGTATTTAAATAAGCAGCAACACACACACACTGATTCCCTAAGGACTAAAACAAGTCCATTTGAGGGCGTTCTACTTATTTATGGTTCTAAGTTGAAAGAATTTTGTAATTTTACAACCTTGCTTTAAAAAAGCAATGCATTCTGAAAAGAAAAATAAGTAGATATGAGGTTGGGTGCTGTGACAGTTTGAAGTTAATTTATGAATCCCAAAAAGAAAAATATTATGTTCTTAACCTAATCTATTCCTCTGGGTGTGGTACTCTGCATTAAATTCAGTTGAGTGGTCTTTTATTAGATTAATTGTTAAGATCACTTTAGGGCTATTGATTGGACTACAAAAGTGAGGCATGATTGAGGTTGAATCTCTGCCCCCTTGCTGGATCTGATATACACAGAGACACACAGAAGAAAAGGAAGCCTCCATGTTTAATTCTGCAAAGTGAGAGAAAGGACAACTGAGCTGCAAGCAAAGAGAAGGTCCTGAGAGACTCAAAAAGCTGAGGCCCAGGAAGAGATGAGCCACATACCTGATATCTTGCAGCTGAACTTGGAAACAAAGCAGAACATCTGAGACTGATAGAAGAAACTTGGAAAGAGGCAGGCCCTGTGCCTGGTTGCCAGCTGAGTTCCAGAAGATGGTAGATTCTGTAGGGGAAGGCAGAGACCTCAACAGTGAGCAGGTGCCATCTTGCTTTGCCATGCAGCCACAAAACAGAATCAACAATAGATGACTGTGACAGTTTTAGCTTATTTATGAATCCCAAAAAAGAGAGATTATGTTTGTAAACTGGTCTATTCCTCTGGGTGTGAGTTCCTTTGATTGTATTAGATTCACCTGAGATGTCTTTGATTAAATTACATGTTAAAATTAGTGTCTTGATTTGACCACATCAAATGGCTGATATAAATGGACACTCACTCAAGAAGACACAGGAAGAGAGAGAGCTACATAGACACTAAAGAGGAGAGAACTTGATCATTTCGGTCCTACCATGTGACAGAAAGGAGAAGGCTCAAACAGCAAAAACCCTGGGGAGAGATGAGCCATTTGCCTGATATTGGCAGCTGAAAAGAACAGAGCAACTGAGCAGCCAAGAAAGCATGGAAAGAAATGAGCCCTATGCCAGACTGATATAGGAAGCCCTAAGAGACGGGAACTATCCCAGCCTACAGCTGAGATTGATCAGAAGAAGCTGGGCCCACAAAGCCTTAAAAGGAAGAAGGAAGGAGAGACCAGGCAGAGATCACCTGCTGTTGACATTCAGGAACTGGGTCCATGAAAATGGTGCTGCTGATGAGAAAAAATGAGACAAAGAGAAGATATGAGAAAGAAATAACCGGGGTCAGGGGACTTCTCCATCCCAAAGGGAGGGGAGCTCCACTGCATAAAATACCGTGGCTTTTATTTAGCTTTAGAACAAAGAAAATACGTGTGGGCATGTGCAAAGGCAATAGATACGTGACAGTTTACACTTTACTAAAGTTAGCAAGTTTTAAGGGTTAATGGCTCAGTTCTCTTTACATTCCTGCACATAGCAGACCTTGTAAATCTTTAGCTGACATATGCATGATACTCTCTTTGAAGCTCAGGATGTTTCCCCACCAGGCCCCTACCAGATATTATCTCAGTGTCTTGAGACTAGAGGCACCTGTCTCGTACATTCCAAGGTGGCCTGCTTTGTGTCAGTTGTCATGGCCTTTAATTGAAACTCCATCAACCTGCCATCTTGCTTCATCACATGGCAACTCACTTTGGTGAGAAAGCAGCCTTGAAGTAGAATTTTAGGGCCTTGTAACTGTAAGCTTTTCCCCCAAATACACTTTATAAAAGCCAACTGATTTCTGGTACAGCAGCCCTTTGGCAAACTAAAACAGGGGCATACAAAGCAGTTCCCTAAATAGACAACAGACCTTGTCCATTCACCTACATAAACAGTTACCATGTTAAGGATACAGTACCCCACCCGACTCTGTTAGGTTAACTAATTGTCTATTCCACTGCTGGTTCACTGAATTTCATTTTCCACCTTGAAAGAGGTAACAGTCTTTGGAAATAGTTACTCTAGATTGTACAAAGTTTCTACGTACCATTTGTCCCACATAACAAAGCTACTTTGCACAACTTGCTTCTTTCCAAAATGGGGGCGGGGGGTGGTGGGAACTAGATGTCACTGCCTCCCTGAATCACTGAGATCAGGTCTTCAGGACAAGGTCACCAATGAATGAGCCCGGTGGTGTACAGGCTCCACACCACAGAATCCATGTTTGCCGAAGGCACGAGGGTGTCCTTAGGAATCATTTTGGAGATTCTCTTTCTGTCCATAACCAACAGAATCATGGTGTTGGCCATGCATGAGGGCAACAGAATCATTCTTTGGCGTCTCTGAATCATCTCCTTAGTACATACTCAAATTTATGAAAAAAAAGACAACAAACACACAACTTGAAAGGCATATGTGCAAGGTCTTTGAAACTATTTAAGGCTTTAATGCATCATGAAAATCCCTACGGATTTTAAGTTCCACAGAGATATATCACCATGTTAATTTTTTCATTGGAATGTATTGTTTTCCATATCTTAGCAGTAGAGAGGTAAATATATAAAGACTAAATATTCTTTGAATTATACTAAAAATCTATATTACAGGACTTTCATTATTTTACATATATTCAAATTTTTTTTACATTTCAATTTGTAAGTTAAAGCTGTAGTTTCTGAATTTAACAATGAAGTGTGTTATAGGTTTTAAATAAAAATATTTAGGGAGAACAAGAAAAAAATAAGAACTCAAAGATGAAAAATTTCCTGTTTAGCCATTAATCAATCATATACACAAGTCATAAGATCCATTTTCACATCTGTATTCCTATAATTAAATAATCATAGCACATTCGAAATTGCTTTTGTATTTTGCAATGAAGAGCATTCTTAATTTATAGAAAAAAATAAAGTGGCATGTGTTTCAGTTTGAGTACATTTATTTTGAATGTTATAGAAAATATATAAACATTTTCTAAAAAGTGACACAGAATATGGAAAACTAAAAGTTACTTAAAATCATGATAAACATTTATCATGAACATATATGCTAAATAGCACACGCGAGAAAGATCTATATTTAGGGCGAAATGTCATAGTATGTATTACTACTAGGAATCAATTTTAATGAATAATGGCACAAATCATAAAAATTCTATAGTGTTATTTAAAATATCAATGTTTATTTAGAAAATACAGAAGAAATTGCACAAAGCTTAACATCCAAAGTAAAAAGCAATAAAACATATCTCTTTTATGGTCTGAATTAATAAACAGAATCAAAATCATTTTGTTCCATTTTAATGTTGAATATGGGTCTGAAAGAAATACATATAATTTTCATACAATTCTGTAGGAGAAATAAACTTTACTAAACTTTTAAATAAGTCAATAACCAGAGCATTAGTAATGTGGGTGTGGAAGTAGAAGAAAGGGATTGGGAAAATATCAAATTGACTGTAATGTGGCAAAGAAAGAAAATATACAAGAACAAGTATACAAGTACATATATTTGGGAATTTCAACTTTTAGTTAATTGTTCTTTAGAGTATCCTTTATTTTTCCCACAAAAGACATTTCATTTACTAGCAGAAAATACGACCTTATGGACCATGTCCTTGAAGGCTTGTTTTACTTGCTGGTTCCTGAGTGTGTAAATGAAAGAGGTGAGCATGGGAGCAACAGAGGTGTTGAGAATAGCTACTCCTTTTGTCAGCGATGCCTTTTCTTTAGCAGCGGGATTAGCATACATGAATATACAGCTTCCATAAAAAATGGAAATGACAATCATGTGAGAGGAACAAGTGGAGAAAGACTTTTATCTCTGACCAGCAGATGGGATTCTCAAAATGGTCTTGATAATGTACATATAGGACAATATCACCAAGGCTAAAGTAAACAGCAAAGCAACCAAAGCTAAATACAATTACTTCTAGGAACCAGGTGTCAGAGCATGCTAGTTGTAAGATGGGAAAAAAAAAGTCACATGCAAAGTGTTTGATAACATTGGAAGCACAGTAATCCAGCTGGAAGAGAAGCATCAGGGATCAGGGGCAGGAAAATGGTCAGAAACCCTTCCAGCCATGCACATAGCACAAGCAGGTTGCAGGATCTCCTTTTTGTGATGGTCATATAATGAAAGGCCTTGCAGATGGCAACATAGCGGTCATAGGACATGGCTGTTAGAATGTAAAATTCAGTAACCCCCATGAAGATAAAGAAAAAGAGTTGGGTCACACAGTTGTTATAGGAGATGGTCTTATCTCTGGTGATAATTGTCCCCAGAAATCTAGGAACACATACAGTCGTAAATGAGATTTCTAAGAAGGAGAATTTCTGGAGGAAGAAATACATTGGTGTCCATAGGTGGGAGTCCACCAAGGTGAGGATGATGATATTCAAGTTCTCCATGATGCTTAATGCATAAGTGATAAAAAAAAAAAGAGGAAAATCACAATCTGAAGGTCAGGATCATCAGAAAGGCCTAAGAGGACAAACTCTGTGATCACTGTGTGGTTGTTCATGTCACTCTTTCTCTCTCTTTTTTTCTTCTTTAAAGATATTTAGGTGAAATAAACAATAAAGGAAAGAGATGAAAGGTATAATTCATCAAGATAGACAGCATCATCATCATCAATACAGCTCTGAAACATGTATGTCATTCATGCCAATTTTATTTATTTTGAATATCTTGCTGGCATTATGTTTTAGTATATTTTGGTAAGTTCTAATTTTTTAGTTCTTTTCATTTAAATCTAGCAGGAGAAGTTAGGAAATCTTCACCCAATAAACCATATCATGATAAATAAAGTCAATAATACTCTGTCCAATTTATTCAAAATATCCTTACATTTTTTAAAACAGTCATAGGAAATGCATATTTCTTTCTTTTAAGTCATGTATTTATTAGGTCATTACTATGTCCTCCAAACACAAATGGACAATCTTAATTCCATTTAAAAGATAGCAAAACTTAAAAGATTGAAAAAACAACTCACTATAATTTTCATGGCATAAGAATTCAAGTAATGATTTCCTAATAAATAATATGTCATATGTTTAGTACTAAAACTCATGATTTAATTGCCAAGAAATATGAAAACATTATATGTAATATACAATTACTATAAAATAGTATAAGTAAACTAATTACTTAACAAATAGGGAACATATTCACTTACTTATTGCTTTGTCTTATTCCACTGAAATCTTTATATTTGATGTTTACTACAGATTTCTAGAAATGCACATACATGTGTTTTTACTTTAGAACTGAGAAAGACAAGGGACATGAGGTATCATCTATTTTTCATTTTGCACTGAAGCACAAATTGGAAATGTGACTACTTGCCTGAGATCTTAGCAACTCTTTCTCACTCGAATTGTAGCCCAGTGCATTCTCCATGTGAATATCCACCTTTCTCCACTATTAAACTTTTGGAAAAAAATGGTTTATTCCCTTGTAATTCTGTCCCAAATTTATCTTTAACATGAGGCCACACATCCATGACTATATTCAAGAAATGTTTAAAAACAACTTCTCCCATTTGTCCTAGCCTACTCAATGAGTTCCCATCTATTCAAACACTGTTGGATTATTGTTCTCTAGATTCTGTTTACTAAAGTCCTGATATCTAGCTCCAGATTCTAGATAGTTAAATTCCTGCTGTGAAGGATATAATATAAAATCATCATGTCTCTGCCAAAAGCTAGCAAAATTCACAGTAATCAAATTTGGTTTAAATTTTTTCTCTAGTCTATGATGGCTCAAGAGAAAATTTCAAAAAATAAAAATGAAATAGAAACATTCAGAAGATGTGGAAATATATTACACTCCTAAATCAGTAATGTAGATATAGAAGTTCAAGAACTAAAGAACTAAAATTTAAAGAGAAAACTAAGAGATATATGACAATATTAGATTTTACAAGTATGGATTTTTAAGCTAGGTTCTTGTTTCCCTCTGGTTTTATATATATTTCAGATTTTTCAAGCCATGCTTGTATTAACCTTGGCAGAGACTGTGCAGTGAACTCCTGGCAACAAGACAAAGCCCAGGCCACACCTCTGTTATATTCAGACCATGAGGGATTTCTGGAAGCCATTCTTTGGGTTCTCAGTAGCCTGCTAACTCCTCTCTACAGTGGACATACCTTGAGAAGAGTTATGTTCATCTTTGTAGCCCACAGAAAACCTAATGAGGACTCCCACATAATATATGCTTCTATTCATCATAATCACTTAATATTTCATTAATAATAAAAATTATGAAATTACTTTCTTACAAAAGTAGAACTTGTCATCTAATTTATATTTATCTTCATTACAAATATGAAAGTTTTCTACATATGCCTTTTTTTTGTTTTTTGATGATCCTTATGTTTCACCACCGTTAGGTGCTAAGTTGTCAATAAGTAAAGTTATTTCATAATTCTAAGATAAATCACAGTTACCATATTGTAAACACTGTGCTCACAATTTTTAATAAAACGCTATTATATAAGTTAATTTATTTATAGATAATAATATTTAATTGCAGTGTTAATTTTTCTCATGTGCCTTTGCTTTGACCTTTAAATTTATTCATCTCTTTTAAAATTCTAATGAGAAATACTTCCAAACATTAAGCATTCTTTTGCTTAAAATTCTCATTAGTGGGATTGTTGTTCTTTATTTTTCATTTTCTAAATATGTATATAATATGTAATCAGATAATAACAAACCTTATATTTAATATGTAATTATGTAAACACATTAATAAAATTGCTTAATATAAATTAAGTATTATATATTGTTTATCACAAAAAAATGGGTGTTTCATATATAAACTTATATGACAAACTTTAAAATCATTCAACTAAATCGTAACTGGCATGCAGTTTGTTTGGGAATTACCAAATGGAAGAAAAGAATTTGAAGAGAATGGAGAAAATCAAAGAAAAAAAAAAAACACAAATCTGTGACACTGTATATACAATGCCTATTTATTTAATACCCAGTAAAGGGATATTCTGACAGATGTAGGGCTATATTATAGGGTGTACCATTACTATACACTTGTCTACTACATTCTTATGGATCAGTTTGTAGCAACAGTGAAAATAATGATTTGCTTTACCACAAAAGCCCAATTAGTGAGGAGCAAGAAGCTCCATCATTATTCATGGGGCAAATGTGTAGTAGTGCCTCACTAAGGTAATGCTTCTCAATTAAAAACCAAGCATCATCTAGCTTATTGTTTTAGATATCTATGGCTGAATAGCAAACCCCAAACTTACTGACTTAAAACAACAGTGACTTATTATTTCTCTTGATTTTTTGGATTTGGTTGAGAGTTTTTCTAGGAAGTCTTGGTTCTCCTTCACCTGACTTCTCTTTCTAAATGATTTCTCATACACCAGCACTTCCCAGCAATGGCCAATCTCTTCATGCAGATTGTCTAGACATTTTATAACATGGAAGGGGATTACAAAGAGTTCTAAATGGGCAATGCCTAGTAATCAAGTGCTTATCAACTTTCTGCTTGCATGACACCAGCTAATGATACTTGACAAAATAAGTCACATGGTCAAGATAAGAGCTAATTAGGGTGTGAGTTAAACAAGAGAATGAATGTAGAGGTGTTGAGCATTGGAGAGGATCAGTGTGCCCTCAGCTCCTGATATTCTACTGTCTTCCCATATGCGAATAAAAGCTACTCCTCCTCAAGACCACCCACGTTGTATCACATTATGGAATCAAGCTCAGTCTCATCAAAATCAGGTCCTAAAATTACATGTAGATCAAACTTTTCAGATGAGTTCTTCAGGACCACAGGTTTGTAAACTGAAAGTAAAAGTTTTCTGCCTCTCACCATAACCAAGATATAATGCACAGACATGAACAGTATACCCATAATGAATTTCTCTTTCAAGAATATGGGGAAGGGGCATAGACACCTAGCAATTCTGAAATCCAGCCAGGAACATTTTGCTTACTTCCAATGCTTCAGGAACAGGGAATGTTCTGAGATTAAGACCCAGTTTGCTCTTTGGTAATGGTTCCTAAACCATCCCATGTAGAGGGTCATGGATCCACATCCTAGACTACTGGCTCTACCCTTTGAGTCTTTCTTCCTTTCCATAAGAGATAGACTCCCCCACACTTTTTTTTAACTGACTAGTTTCTCAGTCTGCTTCCTGCTTGTATAAATTTGAGCTCCAGACCTTCTTTTTATTTTGAATACTATCTTCTTAATATCAAATTATTGTGTATGAATATCAAGTTATAATCCACTCAGTTTACAAAAGCAACACCAACAAATCTGTTCTCCACAGGTTCTTCTCTATCTTGGGCTGTAGTCAAGGTGTTGTGAAACAATTCTCTTAAAATTCTTAGAAGACTTTTGTCTAGTTGAAAGTGTCTGTGAGTTACTTCTTTAAATCTTTCTAAGAGCTTAGCATGCAGTATTATAGCCCATTCTTACACCACTCTTGACCACGAGGTCACATTTTACTAGCTACCAGGACTTGATATTTCCCTTAAGGCCAATTATAATATTGAGAAGATTTTGTCATTTTGTGAGATTGGATTTGAGGAAGAGTTGTATTTTCCAACTCAGTAAGAACTTCAGTACTGTTGAAACTATTTCTTCTAAAATCTCCCTCCAGATTGGAGAGTTTCTTCTTCAGTTTATCATTTTATCATTGTTAATAGTTCTCACTTTATTATATGCTGTTAAAAAAAGACAACTGGCATTTCAGTGTTCTGGTTCAAAATCTTCTTTGCCAGATCCACAGGCTTGTTAGGCACATTTTCCATCTTCCATGTTACTGTAGGTGACAATCTCATCATATTGTACTAATTTATAAAACAGATCTTTCTTCCTCCAGCTTCTAACAGCTAATCTCCTCCACTTCAGCTACTGCCATCTGCCTATTTCCAAAGCTGGTGCTTTGGGTTTTCAGGTTTTTTGTTTTAGGAATTTTTTTTTTTTTTATGGCAACATCCCACTTCCAGGAACTTTTAAATTTGATATCTAGTGTTGTGTAATAAACCACTGTGAAACTTAATCCTTAAAACAACAAGAAACCATATTTCTCCTATTTTTGTGCATGTACCTAGTTGAACTATGTGTCCCTTTTGCAACTACATTCAGCTGTTGGCTCATTGGTGGTGCCTTGGTTATTTTCCTTGTGACCTCTCCCTCCATGCAGTTTTTCATCTTTAAGAACTTTGCTGTGTGGCCTCACTCTCCAGGGAAGTGCTTGGACTTCTTCTAGCAGCTGGATTTCAAAACGGAGGGTTCCAAAATGACAATCTGTAACATGAAATTTGGTAATGGTGCATTAAATTTAAAGAGTATTTCACAATTTTCATTCTAAATATCACTATATCTAAAATGGATAACTTTTAAATTTAAATACTCTAAAGTTTTTCAATTGTGTTTTGCAATGATTTACATTAAGGTCTTTCAATAATCACTTTTACAGATGTATTCTAATATAATTTTCTGCAATTATTGGAAAAGATAGCTTTTAACAATGCATCTGGTGTATCACTGATTTTTATTATTATGCCTTATAAATTATAGATTACATATATTGTTTTGGGTATATTGCATATTTATAATACAACAAAAAATAAATACATTTCAGAAACACCAGAACATAAACATTTTTAAAATGTTACCTTAACCTGTCTCTTATAGAGTTATAAGTAATTATTTTCTCCATAACGTTTTTCTACTTTTCCCAAATCATGCAAATGTGTATATGCTAGTTTTATAATCAGAAGATAATTATTTTAAATGCACAACATGTTTTCACTAATTTATCTCATTTGTTTTTTATTAATGTTTGTACCTAATTCACTTTTTCAATTAAACAATTTGTTTTAAACTTTTATTATGGAATCTCAGGAATAAATAAAATGGGATGGAATGGTATTATGAACATACATCTGCCATGTTATCAACTTTTGACAATTAACTCATATTTAATATTTCTTCAACTATATGCCCTATCAAGCCCAGTCAATATTATTTTATAGCAAATCCAATAAATTATATCATTTCTTCTGTAATTATATTAGCAAATATTTATAAAAAATAAATATTTAAAAATAACAACATCATTATTGCACTTAACTCTATCTGTAATTTCTTTATATTACTAATATCTTATCCTGTAAGTACAGAATTCCCAACTGTTTCATAAACATGAGTATGTTTTTTAATTGGCTTCATTTAGAATTCCAAGAAGGCCCATAAATTGTGGTTGTTTAATAAATGGGTTTGATTTATAAATTTCCTTTCATTTGTTTTCTTTACTCATTGCCATTTCTTTGGTCAAAGATATCTGTCATGTTTCTTCACAGATTTTCCCATGGTTTGGATTTTCTTGACTGCATCCTCATTGTGTCAAATAACATATTCCTCTACCCTCATGATTTCTTATAATTATTATTTAGATTTAGGGGCTTAATCCAATTTTAGGTTTTTCTTCTAAATAATTTTTCAAGACTACTGCAGAAAAGAAATGTCATACCTCCAAAAGAAGGTGCATGTTTAATTTACATTTTTGGTCCTAACATGCTTTGATTATCAATGGCTATATCCCTTAACTCATTAGGTACCTCAAATGTTTACATTCATTTATAAAAGTATTACTGAGGAGAAGCGGGTGTGGCTCCATCGATAGAGCTCCCGTTTACCATATGGGAGGCCCCGGGTTCGCTTCCTGGGGCCTCCTTGTGAGGGCAGGTTGGCCCGCGCGGCCCAGTGGGCTGATGCAGCAAGACCTCACAACAGGAAGTGGGTGTGGCTCAATCAATAGAGCCCCTGTTTACCAAGTGTGAGACCCCAGATTCGCTTCCCGGGGCCTCCTTGTGAGGGCAGGCCAGCCCACGCGGCGCGGTGGGCTGAAGCAGTGGGACCTCACAGCAAGGGGGAAATAAGGAGAAATGGAGAAAACACACAGCGAATGGACACAGCAAGCACAAGCAGCAAGGGGGGGATAAATAAATAAATAAATAAATCTTAAAAAAAAAATGTATTACTGAGGTGTAATTTACAATACCATATAAGTCAGCCATTTAGTGTGTACAATTCAATGGCTTCAAGTATATTCACAGATCTATGAAACCATCAGCATGGTATATTTTATTTTTTTAGCAAATCAATTTTATTGATACATATTAATAAAGCATAAATCTATCCAAAGTGTACAATCAAGGGTATTTGGCATAACCGCATAGTTGTGCATTCATCACTTCAATCATTATCAGAGCATTTCCAATAATAATAATAAACAAAAAAACAGACAAAAATATAGATCACCTCTCAATCTTCCTATGCTTCCCCTGTCATACATAGCTGCTATTCTGTTTCTGTCTCTTTGATTATTTGTATTTTGCAACAACAGTCATATATATGCAATATTACCCATATTCATATTTCATTTGAGGTTTTGCTATGTTATACATCCCATTTTACATAGTTGAGCTTTCTTTCTAGTAATATACACATCATTAGATTTTCCCTTTCAACCACTATCATACCCAAATAATAGTACTGCTAGTTACAAACACTATGATGGGCTTCCATCATTTCTATTCTTTACCAAACATTTACAAAAAACTTTTTACCAATTCTGCATAGATTAACACTCAGCTTTCCATTCTCTACCCTCCTTCTATTTTCTGGTGACCTATATTCTAATTATTAGCTCATGAGTTTACACTATATATATGTTCCTTTTTTAAAAATATATTTTTTTTACTTTTTAAAAGATACTTAGGTTACTCAAATGTTACACAAAAAATATAGGGATTCCCATATGCCCCATTCCCCACACCACCCACACCCTCCCACATAAACAACATCCTTCATTAGTGTGGCACATTCTTTGCAATTGATAAACGCATTCTGGGGCATTATCTTTGAACATGGACCATAGTTCATATTGTAGTTTACACTCTCTCCCACACAATTCTGCAGGCTATGGGAAGATATATAATGGCATATATCTGTCATTGCAATGCCATTCAGGACGATTCCCAAGTCCCAAAAAAGTCCCCGCATTACTCTCTTTCCCTTCCCTCCCCCTGCCCCCAGAGCTTTCGGTGGTCACTGCTTCCACAACAATGCTTTCATTTCTTCCATTGCTAGAATCTCAACAAGTTTACTGTAGAACACCAGTAAGTCCACTTTACTCCATAGTTCATTCCCCAATCCTGAGGATTCTGGGATGGTGATGTCCACCACACCTACCATGGGATATTTTAGAACATTTTTTATCATCTCAAGAAGAAAACCCAGTATTCTTTAGCTTTCACCTCCCAGCCCTCTGTGACTACTCTTAAACTCTAAGCAACCACTAAGATATTTTCTATCTCTATATATTTAGGACTTTTATGTGACTGGAATCACATAATTATGTAATGTGTTGTGACTGGCTTCTTTCTGTTAGTATAATATTGACAAAATTTATCCATGTTGTAGCATGCATCAATACTTCATTCTATTTTATGGCTATTCAATGGTATGGATATGCCACACTTTGTTTATCTATTTGTCAATTGTTGGACATGTGTGCTGTTTCCACCTTTTGGCTATTATGAATAATATGGATATAAACATTCACATACAAGATTTTTTATTGTTATATGCTTTCATTTCTCTTGGTTGTATACCCAGGAGAAGAATAGCTAGGTCATATGGTAACTCTATGTTTAATTATGTGAAAAACTGCCAGAATGTATTCTGAAGTGACCAGGCTGACCAGGCCATTTTACATTCTTACCAGGAGTGCACAGATGTTCCAACTTCTTCATATCATTGCCCGTACTTGTTTTTATCTGACTTTTTGATTATAGCCATCCTAGAGGGTGTAAAGTGATATCTCATAGATTTAATACACATTTCTCTGATGCTCAGCATCTTTTCATGTGCTTTGTGATCATATGCATATAAGTTTTGGAGAAATTTCTATAGATCCTTTGCCTATTTTTTCTGCCTTTTGTTCTTCTTCCTGTGCCCATTTTTTAAGTTGAGTTATTTGCCTTTTTTATTTTTCAGTTTTAAGAGTTCTTTGTATATTCCAAATACAAGTCCCTTATCAAATATATTATGTGCAAATATTTTCTCCTGTTCTTTGGGTTGCTTTTTAGTATCTTGATGGTGTGATTTGAAGCACAAAGTTATTAATTTTGATAAAGTCCAATATATATATATTTTTTTCTTGGGCGATCTTGTTTTGTTTTCATGTCTAAAAATCATCTGCTATCCACTAAGGAATTAAACAGATATTTGTGTACAAATGTTCATAGCTGCCTTATTCATAATTCTCAAAAGATGGAAACAGCTCGAGTGTTCATCAACAGATGAATGGATAAATAAACTGTGGTAAATACATACAAAGGAATATTATTCAGTTTTAAAAAAGAATGAAGTTCAAATACATGTGACAACATGTATGAACTTTGAAAACATCACGTTGAAGTGAAATAAGCTAGGTAGAAAGGATAATTATTGTATTATCTCACTTATATCAAATAGAATATGCAAATTCATAGTCAGAATCTAGAATACAGTAACAGTGGCAAGGGTCAGGGTAAGGAATGGTAGTTGATGTTTAATTGACATGGAGTTTCTGTTTGGGGTGAAAGAAAACTCTTAGTAATGGCAGTGAACGGTAGCACAACATTGCAAACACC
>JAQZBX010060085.1:0-17386 GCA_029593785.1 Cabassous unicinctus | reverse complement strand
CCACTGGCAAGGTACCTAACTCCTGAGCTATCTGCCTGGACTATAGTTTCTGGATGTTTCTAGAGCCCTCAGGAGCCCCACTATTTGGGGTAGTATCTACTTTGGCAGTCAATGAGAATCTGTTGAGACATGCATAAGTGTAATCTCTGGAATGACACCTCAATTCACTTTGAAGTCTCTTAGCCATATGAACTCATTTGTTTTTACATTTTCCCCCTTTTGGTCAAGGTCTTTTTCCACTTGCATTGCTAGTTGGTGCTTGCTAATAATCCCTTGGTGCCAGGGAGGCTCATCGCTGGGGGTCTCACACTTGAAGAAGATAATATATTTATATGCTGAATTCAGCTTAGAGATAGGCCACATTTGAGTAACAAGGAGGCTTTCAGGAGGTAACTCTTAGGAACCCTATAATAATAGGCTAATTTCAATTTTAAGAGTAAAGGTTCACAAGCACAGTCATCAGTTTTAGGGCTTATCAATGGACCATCCTCCTTCACTATTCCTTTCCCCTATACTCAGGGGATTCTTGCTGTTCCATTAGAGAATGTGCAGAGCCCCCAGGATGGGTATTTGATTATCTTTTGGTTATTGTGTGAATCTCCACCCACCATGACAATGCTCCATGAACATTTGAACACATTTATGTGCCTTATATGTATGCCCAGGTGAATTTCCTCTCATGTATACCTCATCACTGACACCTCACACCAATGATCCTCCCCTACCACAGTTGTAACCCTCCTGTGGTCCAGAACTTGTTCAAAAAATGAAGACAATAAAATAGCCAAATACAATTAATAAGAAAATGAAATAATCATAGTTTTGAGAATAAGAAGTAAAATACAAAAAATTTTAAAAGATAAAAATTAAAAATATTGGGATAATAAAAATAATGAAAAAAATATTTAAAAGGTTTTTTTTTTGACATTTTGCCTTTCATCACTGTAGGATCTGTTGTCCTGTATGTGCAGTGACATTTTCTTCCATTTAGAGCCCCCAGTGTCTTACTTTTTTTCATTTTGTTTCAAAGAAGTTTTATGTTACAGAAAAGTCATGTATTGAATGCAAGGGACTCCCATATACCCAACATCCTCTTCCTTTTACCCCTTCCCCTATTAATAAAATTGTATATGTGGATGGTACACTTTTTACAACTGATGTAAAAATACTGAAACATAGATATTAACCATGGTCAATATTTTATATTATAGTTTACATTTTGAGCTATACATTTTTATAAATTTTGATGAAATTTAATATGGCCTGTATCCATCATAGCAAGACAATTGTCAGTAGTATTTGAATGTTCTTTTATCATTTATAAAAAAAAATTTCCCGCAATAATACAAGATATGATTGTTGGGGGCTGTATGTGAATCTTGTATGTGATGCATGATTGCTTTGTAAACTCATAACTTCTCTTATAAAAAAGATGCATTCAGTCTAATTAGAAAATGTAATAAAAATGAAGTACAAATCTCCATAACCACCCTTTCTTAGGCACACATATCTCTGCTCCAGTTGCCTTCTGTGTTTCTCCTTTTCCATCTATAAAAAATAGTTAAATTACAATCCTGATAATTCTGTAACTTGTATATACCTATTCTGGAATGCCCTGCAGGCTCAAAGTAGAATTCTGGTGTTTTTTCATTCATTTACCCTTCATTTATTCATTCATATGTTAATTGTCTCATAATTGATAAGAAACACTTTTAAAGGGAAGTCTCAGTGAGCTTCATACCTTCACTCCAAACTCTTTATTTTGTTTCTTCTGTCTGAGGAGAAACCAGGGTCAAGAGAAATCAGGGGAATCTTACCCAGGAGAAATCAGACCCCTCACAACCTAGCTCTCATCAATCAGACACAATTTGTCTTCCATCCTAACTTAAAGGCTTAGAGAAAGGCCTCCTCATCCCAGATCACTGTTTTACCTTGTCTGGGTGAATGTGAACCAAGAACAACCTCTGAAGGATGTTTATGTCGCCTCCTAGTTGTAGGTGATGTACCAAACTTTCCCAAGGTAGAAACTCTAATTTAGTCCTTAATATCCACAATAGGTAGCCAAATTTGCTCTCCCACAAGCAGATCTCAGACTGCCAACATCATGGAAGAACAGTTGGGACTTGAAAAAGTGCCAAGATTTGCAGTAACCCTTGGGTGACATCACCAATGACATAGCTCAGTACCATGAGCCATGTTTGATCCTAAAAATGCAACATAAATAATTGAACAATTGTTGCAGCAGGAGATTGGTTGCAAGGAGATAGAAATTTTATAACAAAAATAAATGGAAACTCTCAAAGAGGTGGCCATCCATTGAGGTAGACTGATGGGGTTGCAGGGAATGAAAATTTACCAAGATGGGATGTTGCTTTCTCCCAAACCTCTCATTTGACTCTGGTTGAAACCTATTTCTCCAACCCTGTTCACAAAATGTCCCCTCAGAACCACTCTCTGTTCCCTTTGCCTCTGAGTCATCACACAGTCTGTTCCCTCTGACTTGAAGACTTCCTCTCCCTTCCCTTGCCCTGGATTACCTTGCCTCAGAGACACATGATGTTTAAGAGAGTTGATCCCAGCCAAGCTCCTGTATCTTGGACCCAGCTCCACCACTTCCTGGTCTTGTGGTCTTCGACATTTCATTTTGGTTCTCTATGTCTTATTTCCCTAATCTGTAAAATAGGGAAGGCTTTGCTCATCATAGTGTGTTGTAGTTGCAATGAAAGAGGTTAATATATGTGAATACAGTGAAGAATGAATGGCTGGTACAGAATAAGAACATGTGAATGTTTATTGTTATTGTTATAGTTAGGTCATACTTACTGAGTGTATCCTAACTAGATTTTCATGTTTGATGTATTCAGGGCATTCAATTATACCCCATTTTAGCACTCATCATGTTTCATGGGAGACTCTCCAAATGGATTGTAGCAATTTGAGGTAAAGATCAATTCTAACTCACCATTGCAGTTCAAGAAATTATGACAGTGTCTGACACATAGTAGGTTCAACAAATATATAGTAAATCTTCCAAAGGACACATCCTTCATTGAAATCCAGTAGACTGGGATTGCGTGAATCTGGCTGCTGGAGGTGCCATTGTTATTCCATCTTACTGATCCTGAGGCCCAAAAATTTTATTGTGAATGTCCTTAGTTCCTCCATGTACTTCCCTTTGGGGCCTCTATAACAGGGTTATGATTGTCCTCACAAAAAGACTGAGCTCAACATCTCTGTTTTCAACTTATCTGGGAGGTTTTGGAGTACATTCTGGTAAAAATACACTGTCCTTTGCTTGAGTCAATACTCTGTATTTGTTCTGGAAGCCATTTAGAAAAGGAGAACTAGAAAATTGTGGAGAACATTCTAGGAAGGATTTGAGAAAGTTGTGGCTGGTGAGTAGGGAGGCACCTGACAACTAGGACAATACCATCTGTCATCTGAGGAAAAGAGTGGCTTGATTTGTATGAATCCAGAAGGTAGAACAGGGACACATGGTTAGAAAACACAACGGAAAAAAGAAGATATGTGCTTGTTCATGGATGTAGAAAAATGCCACAGTGGCCCATCCTACTTCTTCAGGCTTTTCTCGCACCATGCACTATGGCCTCAGGCAAACACTTTGTGTTTCCGGGATGTCCTGTGCCTTTTCAACCTCCTAACCATCCACTTATACTTATATTTTTAAATTTACTTAGAACATGATTTCCTGGTTAAAATCTTTCTGAACTTACTTTTTGTAGAATTTCCAACTCTGTTGTGTACTTCATTTCACTGAACAAACAACTTACATTGCTTGAATGATGCTCAATTACATTACTTGTTATATTTGGTTGAAAAAAAAATGACCATGCATTCTTCTCTCTGTACCTATATGACTTTTCAGGTACTTTTACCAAGAGCAGGAGACTTTCTCCACCCCTGAAATAGGACCAAAATTATGATTGCTTTAGTCACTGGTACAGTAGCAAACCAGACAAAAACAGAGAATTCCTAGTATTTGTACACTGTCATTGCACTCTTCTTGCTTTTTGAGGACTGAAAATCTATGTGAATGTGTCCTGACTGTCTTGCTTGATGATAGAGACCATACAGAGAAAGGTTGAAGCTATTGCAGTTGAGTTGATTTTAGACCAGTTGGCCCCAGCAGACCTGGCAGGAGATTGCAGATATGTGGGCAAGTCCACTTGAGTGCAGCTGAGACTAGACCAGACCGGAAGAATCTCAAACTGCCAATGTGAAAAGTCATGAGTGTAGTAAATTATGGTTGTTTATAAGCCTCTACATTTGGGGTTCATTTGCTACACAGCAAAAGATAAATAAAACACTTTTTTCTTTTTTTAAAATGAGGTACCAGGAATTGAACCCAGGATCTCATACATGGAAAATGGGCACTCAACCACTGAGCTTTATCCACTCCCCAAACTAAAATATTTTTAAACCAGGTCCTATTTCACTCAAAATATTGAGGGATCTTGTAGTCATGTCATTTTCAAGAGTGTCTGGCATAGCATCTTACATGTAGTAATTATATAATAAATATTTATTGAATGGATGAATGAATGATAAATATTTGTGCATGCAAGTCTGTGCATAAATTACATGTGCCATAATAACTTTGATGCATATTTGTATAAATAAATGAAACTCCATGTCAGAGATACCTGCTTACCAATTGTTGGAAAACTTAACACAATTTCTTCTTAGGATACCCCCACTGTCTATAGTTCTGCAATTATCTCCAGGATAATATAATGAGCAACTTGAGCAAGAAATCAAGAAAAAAAAATCCCATTTGCAATAGCAACTACAAGAATCAAATACATAGGAATAAATTTAATTAAAGACATAAATGACTTGTACACAGAAAACTACACAGCATTCTTGAAGGAAATCAAACACCTAAATAAATGGAAGAATATTCCCTTTTCATGGATAGGAAGACTAAGCATCATTAAGATGTCTATTCTACCCAAAATGATTTACAGATTTAGCAAAATCTCAATAGAAATTACCACAGCACTTTTTACTGAATTGGGAAAGTTAATGATGAAATGTATTTGAAAGGACAATGGGCCTTGAACAGCCAAAGACATATTGTAAAAGAAAAATGAAATTGGAGTTGTCACAGTACCTGACTTTAAAACGTACTACAAAGCTACAGTAGTCAAAACAGCATGGTATTGACACAAGGATAGACTTACCAATGGAACTGAATTGAGAGTTCTGATATAGATTCTCACAGGTACAAACCACTGATATTTGTCAAGTCCACCAATCCCTCTCAACTGGGAGAGAATGGCCTCTTCAAACAATGGTGCCAGGAGAAATGGATATCCATATCCAAATGAATGAGAGTGTAACACCATCTCACACCTTATATAAAAATTAACTCAAAATGGATCACAGATCTAAATATAAGAGCCAAGACCATAAAGATCTTGGAAAATAATGTAGGGAAGCATCTACAAGATCTTGTATTAGAATATGGTTTCATGAACTTTACAGCAAAAGCATGACCAATGAAGGAAAAAATAGGTAAATATGACCTCTTCAAAATTAAAAACTTTTGCACCTCAAAGGAGTTTATCAAGAAAGTGAAAAGGCAGCCTAATATTTGGGGAGAAAATATTTGGCAAACATATATCTGATAGGGACCTAATATACAGCATATATAAAGAAATCCTACACCTCAAAAATAAAAAGACAATCATTTTAAAAATGGGTGAGTGATTTGAATAGACATTTCTCTAAAGAAGAGATGCAAATGGGTAGAAAGCCAATGAAAAGATGCTCAACATCATTAGCTATTAGGGAAATGCAAATCAAAACTACAATGAGATATCATCTTACACCCATTAGACTGGTTGCTATTAAAAAAACAGAGGTCTACAAATGTTGAAGAGGATGTGGGGGAACAGGAACACTTATCTATCATTTGTGGGAATGTAGAATGGTGCAGCCATTGTGGACGACAGTTTGGCAGTTCCACAGGAACCTAAGTATAGAACATCCATATGATGCAGCAGTCCTTCTCCTCAGTATATTCCCAGAAGAATTGAAAGCTGAGACATGAACAGATTTATGCACACCAATGTTCATAGTGGCATTATTTACTATTGCCAAAAATTGGAAATAACCCAAATGCCCATCAACAGATTCAATAGATGAATGGGTAAACAAATTGTGGTATACACATACAATGGAATATTACTCAGCTGTAAGAAGAAATGCAGTATTAACACACAGGATAACATGGATGAATCTTGATGACCTTATGTTGAGTGAAGCAAGCCAGGCACTGAAAGAAAGATAGTACATGAACTCACTGATAGGAATTAAGAAAATTGAGCAGGCTCACAGAGCTAGAGTCTGGAAGATAGATTTACAGGAGACAGAAAGGGTGAAGAAGTTTGTGAGCCAATGCCCATATGGGCAAAATCTATGATAAGGTGGAAACGTAGTTGTGCAGTGGATGGGAATGACAATGGTGCAGTGATACTATTGGGTTAGGTAGTGTAGGTCTGTGAAGGTGTAGGGTAGGAAGAGTGGGTTGGACTGTCCATGGAACTGGGGGGAGGGTTGGGAGAGCAGGTGAACTCTGGGGATTTGGGAGTATGTGGGTGAAACTACAACATTGTGAATGTTCTCTTGGAAATCATTGACCATGATTAGTAGCAAAGTTTCAATACTTGTACATCAATTGTAACAAATGTATCATTCACATATAAAATGATATTAATAGGGTAAGGGGAAAAGAGAAAGGATGGTGGTTGTATGGCAATCCCTTATATTCTGTATGTGATTTTTCTGTAACCTAAAGCTTCTTTGAAGAAAAATGAAAAATATAAGACACTGGGGGAAAGAACAGAAAAAATTGTCACCATACACACAAAACAACAGATCTTACAGTGATGAAAGACATAATATCAAGTTTTTTAAAAATTTTATATTTTTATTATTTTTTATTATTCCAATTTTTTTTTAGTTTAACATTTTATTTGTTATTTTTAAGACTATCATTATTTCATTTTCTTATTAATTGTATTTGGTTATTTTGTTGGCTTCATTTGTAAAGAAATTTTGGTTCACAGAAGGGTTACATCTGTGGCAGCAGAGGATCATTGCTGTGGGGTGTCAGTGATGGGGGATGCATGGGAGAAGCTTCACCTAGGGAATACCTATAAGGCACATGAATGTGTTCAACTGTTCATGGGAAATTGTCAAGGTGGGTGGAGATCCACACACTAACCAAAAGAATATTGAATTACCATCCTGGAGATCTCTGACACATTCTCTAATGGGACAGCAAGAATCCCTTGTTTACAGAAGCAGTGTCTAGTGAAGGAGGAAAGACCATTTTGGACACTTGATATTGATGACTGTACTTATGAACCTTAACTTTTGAAATTGAAACATAGCCAAGTATTATAGTGTGCCTAAGTGTTACCTCCTGAGAGCCTCCTTGTTGCTCAAGTGTGGCCTCTCTCTAAGCCAAACTCAGCATATAATGCATTACCTTCCCTCCAATGTGGGACATGACTCCTGAGGATGAACCTCCCTGGCACTGAGGGATTATTACCAACCACCAACTAGCAGCACAATTGGAAAAAGACCTTGATCAAAAGTGGGAAAAAGTAAAGACAAATGAGGTTATATGGCTAAGAGACTTCAAAGTGAGTCAGGAGGTCATCCAAGAAGTTATGCTTTTGCACATCTCAGCAGGATGTCATTGGCTACCAAAGTAAATATTGCCTCAAATAGTGGGGCTCCTGAGGTCTCTGGAGACATCCAGACACTATAGGTAGGACAGACAGCTCAGGAGTTTGGCACCCTGCCACTGGGCCCTACTTTGGAATTTATGCTACCCAGTGTGACAGAGTTGGACTCAGTTATGGTTACACTACACATGGCTCTTCTTTCCCTTCTAGTTGAACCTACAGTTTGTACTAGAGATGATAGGTGTATGTCCAAGAGACTGAAAGCTTTGGGCTTTTCATGTGCCAGTTGGGTCCTGAATCTCAACAGAGTTGTTACACTTACTCTTCAGCTCATTGGACTCACCCAGGACAACTAACAAGGAGATGATGATGGACAATGACCATCCTAAAGCATACAGAGAGTCTGCAACTACAAGAAAGATAGTCTTATCCATCTGTCCCATGGGATCTAAGCGACCTCTCAGTTGGAGGCTGAGTGGACACAACCATGCCAGAATCCTCAGGATTGGGGAATGAATGATGGACTAGAGTAGACTTACTGTTATTCTACTATAGACTTACAGTGATTCTAGCAATGGAAGAACTCTTGTCACTGATATGGAGGCAGTGGCCACTGGAGCTTCTGGGGGGAGGGAGAGGGAAATATAGGTGTAATATGGGGGCATTTTTAGAGACTTGAGAATCATCCTGAATGACATTGCAAAGATAGATACAGGCCATTGTATATCTTGTTATAATTTACAAAATTGTGTGGGAGAGAGTGTAAACTACCATGTAAACTATAATCCACGTTTAGTGGCAATGCTTCAAAATGTGTTCATCAATTTTAACAAATGTACCACACTAATGAAGGATATTGTTAATGGGGGTAAATGTGAGTGGTTTGGGGAGCAAGGCATATGGGAATCCCCTGTATTTTTTATGTAACATTTATGTAATCTAAGTATTTTTAAAGAAAAAATTTAAAAATTATTTTAAAAACCATATAATCTTCATAAATAAATCTCAGTTCCATTCTCCTTTAGAAACTGAATTCCCATAAAACTGCCTTTGTTGAGGCCCTCTCCCAGTCTCCCTTGTTCCAAAGAATTCCCATTTCACTTTTCCCAACTTAGAATGTGGCTCATTGTCAGGGTCCCATAGAACTCAGCTTTCAGATGAGGCTTCTACTATCTTTTATTGGGAAGGGGTAGCTTCTTTGCCTGAGATGGTGTCAGCTGTTCTGAAGCTTGTTCTGTCCAGTTCCTCCTGGGGCTATTGATCCTCATGCAATTGGGGTTGGGGGCGGTTCTGTGACATTACAATGGATGGAGTAGAGGTTCTTAAATATGAGGTGGATTACAGTAGCCTGAATGGAGATTTTCACAGAAAGGTGTCCATTCCCAGACTGAAACCATGCTTTTTCCAAGTTAGGGTGTCTTAGGGTAGGTCATTAAGCACTTCCCCCTTCTACAATAGAGGATGTGTTGCTCTCAGTTCCTTCTGCCAGCTCTCCTGCCTCTGCACCTTCATCAGTTCTTCAGCACCTGTTTCTGCTGTTCCAACTTATAGTGCAAGTGTTGACAGACTTCTTCCCTTTCTTTTACTTGCTTGTTCATGGCTACCATCAATCTCTGCTGCAACTGCTGGTGCCATTGTCTGGATTGGCATAGTGCTGAGCATGGTTGCTGCCTCTTCAGCATCTCCTGGTAGAAGATATGAATCTCTCTTTCATGCCACACTCTGTGTGCTCCAGGATGGCCTCCAAGGAGGGGAACAGATGGCAACAGGTCACACAGTGGAATCCTTGCTGCCTGTTGGCCAACCAGTATATGGACACTGCACAGGACCTCTCTTCCTCCTTCACCTAGACAGTTGGCTAAGGCGTATATGCCTCAGCAACTCCTGAAAGGTATCCAAGGAGTAGACTAAACTTGGCATTGTTTATACTAAGGGGAGGGCAAATTCTATGGTGCTCTTTTTGGAGAGCTCAGTCTGAAATACTGGGATGTTTTTCCCATAGGTGAAAATGTAATTTTGGTTTGCCATTCAAGACATACCCACTTTATCATGTGAACCTTGATAATACATGCACAACTGACCCACTGATGCTCTGAAGAAGATCTGTAGCTTGATGAATTTGAGGTCTGCTCAGATGAAGCAGAGGAAGGCCTCCCTGATATCCTTGGAATCTTACTGGGCTTGGAACTTGGACTTAATGATTTTGATGCTGTAGGCTGCTCAGAACCTTCTTTAGATTTGAAGCCTATAAGAAGGGACAGTTATGACATGAGGGACCTGGGCCCAAGGGTTCTAAGCTACAAGCCCACCACTCTAGTCTTATGCATCCCTGGAAGCTTCTCCATCCTTATCATCCCACAAATGTGTGAAATCACATTGCTTATTCTCCCTCCTTTGGAGATACTGCTGTGAACAATGTCTTGTGCATGATTATATTAATGATAATATTGCCTTATACCAAGGGTTTTATTCTTTGAAAACACTGTAATACTTACTGGGATTTTATGTTTATAATTGGATATTCTTACATTTAAATTTTCTTTTTATTTTGGCATTTAATTTTTGAATGCCAGTTGAATTTTCTCCTATGCAACATGGAAATGGTCTCATATTCCTGAACCTTTGTAATATTATATGAATCTCTGAAAGAAGTTTTCTATGTAAGTAATTTTCTAAGCAAATTTCAAGTGGGAACATTCGAACACTCAAAAAGGATACAAAGTAACATCTTTTTAACCTATTTTTTAAGTAAAACTAATATAGAATTAATCGTGTTTAGAGAGAAACAATTTGTATATTTTGTCAAGGCTCTTAAAGGTCTTCTTTGTACTTTTCATAACAAAGCAACAAAAGAAAGTTAAAATTGCCTTTCTCAGAAGAGAAGCTCCACTTAACATACCTTTATTAGATGAGCTCCTTCAGGCTGAAGGTAGAAAATATATCTCCATATCTGAAAGATTTGTTCCCACAAACCTCAGATGTCAGATGACAATGACAAACCTGAGGTTTGTGGAATCAAGGTGATGTTAGCCTAAGGATATACATAGGTTTCTGAATAACAGGAAAGGATTGGAGAGTGCAGGATGAAGAAAAAAAAGATGGAAGCATAAGTTTGGGGTGGCAGGGCATGGAGAAATGTGAAAATCCAGCAGGAGACATAGGATAGAGAGGAGGGACCTTCATGGAGGGTGTTAGAGGCCAGGAAGAGGACCAATAGGGAACAGGAAGCAGGGAGGAGACACTGGAGGGCAGCACAGGGGAGCATTGGAGAAGGAGTGGGGGAGGGGGCAAACTGACTGGGGAAAAAGTATACAACTAGGAATTATAGCACAAGATTAATTTAGGGAAGGCAGGAATAAAACTGAACCTACCTGAATTGAGGCTACACTGTTATAGACTGTTAGGTTCTTTGCAAGATGTGGGTAGAAGATAGAGAAGTGCCTAATGTCAGGATGGGGCAGTAGGGCTCAAAAATATAGAGACCTCTGGAATGAATGTGAGATAGTGTGCTGGATCATGACAACCACTCCCATAAAGTCCTGATCAATTTCATTTACTTAATTCCTCCAAAGATGCATTCAGTCTAATTAGAAAATGTATTAAAAATGAAGTATGAATCTCCTAACCGCCTGTTAAATAAATAGCTTAAAATTGTTTGGTTTGAATTTTGCTCTTAAACACACATTTTTAAATGTTCAAGTTTTAATAAGACATAAATAAGATATATATCATCATGTCTCTAAATCCTGAGTACTTAACAAAATTAAATATGACTCATAGGAATGACAGTTCTTGTAGTCCAACTACTATATGGCAGTAACCAGCATGCCATGGTGGAGAGTGAGTCAGTCAAGAGCCTGGCTCTATTCTGTGAAGTCAACAAACTTCAATGCACAAACAAGTTGAATTTATATTTCTGTATTACTTGGGAAACGTAATAAATATTTTACTTATAATCATATTTTATGATATTTGTAGCTAAACTTGTTTAAATTCAAACCTAGTGTTTTCAAAATTATTATAATAAAAATTAGATGTGAAATATTTTCAGAATATAAGCTTATTTTATAACTTTTTAATATTCAGAAGTTCTGTACCTATAAATTGGCTAATTTCTTAAAGGTATGGATATTGTCATACTTATCTTTCTTATCCTCTTGTTATTGTTGCAGCTCCATAAATTCAAATTAAATTGGAAGTTATTTGTTTTATTTACATTCACCTGCTTATTAATATATGTTAAGGATGTATAAAATGTTGTTACATATAATTGCTTAATTACATTAATTACATATTTGTTTTAAGCTGATTAATACCATTAATTTAAAATAGTAATATACTGAAGTATAATTCTCACAGCAAACATCAAGATAGAAATCTCAGAACCTATTATATCGTGTTCATAGATTTAAGTTTGTTCCATCACCTACAGGAATTGAAATGTTATCAGGACATTGATTTGATAAAACTTGCAGATTGACTTATTAATGGGAAAGTTTTATGTTTTTCTATCCAATGTCCTCATTGTTTCTTCTTCATGAATAAAGATTGGGACACGGCTTTCTAGCCATTGAGTAGAAACTGGTTTGGCAAATGGGTTTCAGGTTGAGGCATTGAACGTGGGTTATTCAGGTGTTGACTGGTACAGTTGGAGTTTCAGTCTGACTGCTCTGAAACTGCAGCCTAACGGGCTTCCAGAGAGCAAGGCTGGAGGGGGTCTGCTATGATAGCACACGCCATGCTTTGGAAGGCAGAAAGAAACAGTGAGGCAACATAGCACTCATGGCTCCATTTCAACAACCAAACAAAGAGGTGCTCTACCACGTGGATGCCAACTACAGCAGACATATGAAAAGGGGGATGAACCCTTTGTTGCCAAGTGCCCATGGTGCTGCTGAGGGGTATGTGTTTCAGGTGCCCAAGGAGCGCAGTGCTAAGCTTCAGGTGCTCCAGTTTGCATTGGTGGGAGGCCAGACAGGGAATCCCGGCAGTCACTGTTCCAGGTAAAAGTTCATAGGCACCCTGTATCAGGCTCTTCTGTCCATTTCCAGCGTATGTGTCCTTGTAATGGGACCTAAACTATCTGCTGCATGACTGCTCTGACAAGCTCAGGCAGTCTGCAAATTAGGGCTTCTTTTGATTTTGAAATGTTTGAAATTACAAAGTGAAATTTAGTTCCAAATTGGTTCAACATTAAATTTGTCAATGAAAGAAAGATAATTAATAGATATCTTAAAAGAAAGATAATTATTTTATAAAAGATAATTTTTAAATAAGAAAGAGTTCTTAATTATTAAATAAAATTTCATTGCTGTACTTTTTAGATGGTTTTAAAAATGATTTCAAGCTCTTTGTTATTTTGCATTCAATATTTCTTTTTTTGGTGTTTTTAAATAAATTGTGGTTACTATTATTAGGAACTCTTGATCAGGAATTGCAAGTAACTGTTTAATTCACATAACCTGATAGGTTCCAGAAGCAAGTAAAAATTGTCATTAAGAATTATGATGATGTTTTATTCGGACATATTAACAGAGAAAATAAAATAATCACAATTCTGTTTTCAGTACAAGATGGATAATTTTGTTTGAATAATTCACAATAATATGGTATAAAGTGAAAATACTGATTTTTCGTATTTTATCATCAGTCATAACATCTATATTTAAAAATCACAAATCATACATGTATGGTTTAATAAATAAAACAAAATTTAATGTAATCTCCACAAGGTCATAAAATAAGATATTGCCAGAATATTTCATTGAGTATTTTTAGGTTTTTTTGTAGGTATTTTCAGTGGGTGTTCAGGGCCCAATAAACTACCCAACAATTGCAGCTAGGTGAGTTATTAAGTAGTTTATTCAGTTGCATTTGTCCCTAGATTAGGCAAAGTGGGCAGGATGCACTCACTACATAGTTTGACTTTGGGGAATGTCTTCATAATTGGAGAATGTCTTCATAATTAAAACCAAATTATTTAATGTTAAAAAGTGAGATCCTATGTATTATAGTTTTGTTAGCTGTTTCAGGTTTGCTTCTGTTAAATATTTCAGCTTTTTAAGATGCTCAAAACGGGAATTTTTAGTTTGTATATATTACAATAGAATAAATCTTTTAAAAATCACACACACACACACACACACACACACAAACAGGACTATACAACACAAACAGGGAACCCTAATGTAAACCATGGACTGTCTCATTTGTATATAGGAAGCAGATAACTTGTGTTGTGGATTTCACAGTTCTATAGCCAGAGGGGAACTTTTGGTCTAAGACAAACTGTATTCCTATAACTGATTTTGATGTGATTTTGTACATAGCATTGCTACTGAAATTATTTAAACAAGATATTTGTCTACCCTTAAAATATATCTCCACACGATAATTTTGATTACAAGGTAAAAATAATGACTTTACAGTGGAACATCCTGACCATCTCAAGGTAACAAAGTGATAAAAGTTAACATTATCAGTAATGGTACTTGTGAACTAGAGTGGCATAACAGCACTTCTTTGATCTTCTTGTCAAAAATGCATAAACTTAAATTAATTATGTGGAAACTTCAGACAAATCCAAACTTATGGACATGCCACAAGATTATTGGTTTCATTTCTGTACATTAAAATGGCAACCTAAGGAGAAAATCAAGAAAAAATTCTGTTTACAATAGCAATGAAAAGAATCAAATATCTAGGAACAAACCTATCTAAGGATGTAAGGGATTTGATACTGAGCTCACTCAACTGGGACAGAATGGCCTCTTCAATAAATGGTGCTGGGAGAACTGGATAGCAATATCCAAAAGAATGAGAGAGGAACACCATCTCATGGCTTATTCAAAAACTAACTCAAGAGGGATCAAAGATCTAAATATAAGAGCCAAGACCATAAAGCTCCTAGAAGATAATGTAGGGCAGCATCTACAAGATCTTGTAGTAGGAAATGATTTCATAAACTTTTCACCCAGAGTGCAAACAATGAAAGAAAAAATTAGATAAATGGGACCTCATCAAAATTAAAAACTTTTGCACTTCAAAGGAGTTTGTCAAGAAAGTGAAAAGGCAACCTACTCAATGGAAGAAAATATTTGAGAATTACTTATCCAATAAGGGTTTATTACCCAGCATATATTAAATCCTACATCTCTAAAAAAAAAGACAATCTATTTTAAAAACGGGCAAGATATATGAATAAACACTTCCAAAGAGGAAATACAATGGCTAAAAATCACATCAAAATATGCTGAATTCCACTAGCTATTAGGGAAATGAAAATCAAAACTACAATGGGGTATCATCTTATACCTATTAGACTGGTGGCTATTAAATAAAAGAGAACTAGAAATGGAGTGGATGTGGAGGATTGGGAACAGTCATCCACCGCTGGTAGGAATGTAGTACGGTGCAGCCATTGTGGAAGACGTTTTGGCAGTTCCTCAGGAAGTTAACTATAGATTTGCCATATGATCCTGCAATCCCACTGCTGGGTATATATCCAGAAGAATTGAAAGCAGGGACATGAACAGATATATGCAAACAAATGTTCAAAGCAGGATTACTCACTATTGCCAAATATTGGAAGCAACCCAAGCATCCATCAACAGTTGACTGGAAAAGAAAATGTGGTATATACATACAATGGAATATTACTCAGCTGTAAGAAAGAATGAAGTATTGACACACATGAAAACATGGATGGATCTTGAAAACCTTATGTTGAGTGAAGTAAGCCAGTCACTAAAGGAACATGTATTGCATGACCTCACTGATATAACCTAAGCATATTGAGCAGACTCACAGAGGTAGAGTCTGGAATATAGGTTATCAGGAGATAGGGAGTAGAATGTGGTTAGCCAATGCTCAATCTGGGCAGAACTTATGATAAGGTGGAAAGGGATGGTTTGGCAGTGGATGGGGTTGATGGTGGTTCAGGGAAGTGATTTGGGTCAATGGTGCTGGAGTGTGAGGGTAAGCAGAATTGGTGGAGTAGATTAGACTATCCCTGGAACTTGGGGGAGGACTGGAGGAAGGAACCCATGAGCTCTGGAGATTTTTAGGTCTGTGGTTGAAACTACAATTGTGGGAATGGTCTTTTGGCAAATATGGCAAAGGATCACTGGTGCAATGTGTCAGTGGTGGGGGGATATGTGGAGAAAAGTACACCAGGGACATGCCTCTATGGAATATGAATGTGTACATGTGATCATAGGGTGTTTTCTCAGTGAGTGGAGACCCACACAATAAACACGAAAATAGTAAAATCCCATTCTAGATAGTCCTGCTACATTCTCAAATAGAAAGGCAAGAATCTCTTGAGTACCTAGGCAGTGGCTAATAAAAGAAAACACACCAGAATGTGAAACTCTCAATATTACTGCATATAACTATGAACCTTATTCTTGAAAAAAAAAAAAAAATGGATCTGAGTGGTTACCATAAGTTCTGAGGGGAGGAGCCAGGAAGAATAGGTGGAACATAGGGCAATTTTAGGGTATTAGAATTGTTCTGCATGATTATGAAGTGATGGATATAGGCCATTATACATTTGGTCAACACCTATAAAATTGTATGGTGCAATGTGTAACCATAATGTAAACTATTGACCATGGTTTGTACCAATGCTTCATTATTTGTTCATCAATTTTTAAAAATATTCCTTACTCATGTAAGATATTATTAATTGGGGAAAATGTGAGAGGGGGATGGTGTGGGATATATGTGAATACCCTATATTTTTTATGTGATTTTTCTGTAACCTAAAACTTCTTTGAAAATAAAGTGAAAAAGATATAAGACCACACAGAGGAACATACAGAAGAAATTGTAAGCATACATAAAAGATAACAGATCTTATGGTGATATAAGGCACAATGTAAGGAACTTTTTTTGGCTTTGTTTTTGTGGAAGTTTTGGATTACAAAAAAGTTACAATTATGGCAGGGGAGGATCCCTGGAGCAGGTTGTCACTGGTGGGGGGATGTGTGAGGAAGTGGGGGGATGTGTGTGGAAGGATGAACCCGTGGCATGCCTCTATGTAATATGAATGTGCTCATGTGGTCATGGGGTATTATCTCAGAGGGTGAAGACCTACGCAATAACCAACAAAATATTAAAATCCTATCCTGTGGAGTCCTGCTACATTCTGTAATAGAGTGGCAAGAATATCTGGAGTATATGTGCAGTGCCTAGCAAAAGAGGACAGATCAATTCATCAGGCCCTTTATATTAATGCTTGCACATATGACCCTTATTCTTGTAGAATTGAAACTTAGCCTGGTAATATATATTGTCTAAGAGTTACCTCCTGAAAACCTCCTTGTTACTCAAATGTGGCCTCTTTCTAACAAAACTCCCCTTATAAACTCACTGCCTTCCCCCAGGCATAGGACATGACTCCCAGGGATAAACCACTGTGTCACTGAGGTATTATTACCAAGCACCAACTTGTGATGTGTTTAGAAAAAGACCTTGACCTAAAGGGATAAATATTAAATACAAATGACTTTTCATGGCTAAGCGATTTCAAAGTGAGTTGGGAGATCATTCCAGAGGTTACACTTATGTACATCTCAGGAGGATCTCACTGACTGCTACAATAAACAGTGCCTCAAGCAGGGGTGCTCCTGAAGGCACTAGAGACATCTGGACACTATAGG
>JAQZBX010060084.1:0-18131 GCA_029593785.1 Cabassous unicinctus | reverse complement strand
CTGGTAAAAATTGTGATGGAAACTTCTAATCCAAAAGTAAGTTAGCAGGAAATTGTATTCTTGCGGCACTTTAACATTTTGGGGAGAACTTTATGACTCTCAGTCCATGCTTCCGATCTAATGTTGCACAAAGGACACAGGAGAGTCAGTTCCTTTATGTATTAGCCTTGAACAGGACAAAGATAAAAGAATTCTTTGATCTGTAGCTGTATTTGGATGTTTTAAACCAAATACAGCAAGTAGACATATTTAAAGTTCATATTGATGGCTTTCCCATATTCCCCTATTAAGATAATTTCCACAATTGAGAAGGCTGTTTATATGACTATTAGAATTGCTTAGACTATGCCTTCTATTCAATCACTCTATATAGATCTTTCACATTTTTGTGAAGCATTTTTACATAAATTTTGAAAATGTCGTATTTAACTTTCTAATTTTGATTCCTTCAATCCCTAATTTCCTTTATTCTAATGTTCTCTTCGGTATTTTCCTTCTTTCTTAAAACAAAGACATTTTACCTTTCCAATGAGAAATCTAACACTATGTATGATATATTTGTTCTTTGTTTACTATTTAAGTTGACTCTTGCTGATTATTGGGAACACACTTCATCTACATACAACTCCTCCTGAATGGCTGGTCTGAAATTTTATATTTACCCTGGGCGTAATTGCTAAATTACATTTCTATTTAGTTAAATATGTATAGTCTTACTGAAGCAAAGCTGTGGTTATTTCTCTGGGAGCAAAAGGAACTCATAAGAAAAATAAAGATTACTCACTTGTTCATATCAAAGAGAAGTGAAGAACCAGGCTGTGTCAGCTTGCAGTAGCAGACAACCCTGTCCCCATTCTTCTCTCCTAACAGAATCCCATTTTTGTTCAGCTATTCAATGGGCAATAAAGCTCTCAAGGAGGTCTAATCCTCATGTCCAGGAGGTGAATTACAGTTGGCTAATGACAAACATGATAATCCCAAACTTCCTCACCAATGTTTGGATTTGGAGTAGACATGTGACACAGTTCTAGCTAATAAATGGAAGGCAGTCTGCCAAGTGTCTCCAGAAAATTTTTTCTTTCTTGAAAGAGTAAAGTGGTGTTCCAGAAGAACTTTTCTGCCAAGCACCTTTCTGTCTGCATATATACTATTGTGTGAGGGTTTGAAAGAAAATTCCAGCTTTACAGATCTATAGTTTTGGCAGCCTTGAACCACTGAACCATCAGCAGCCAACTTTCAAGCTTCATATATGAAATAAATTAAACAAAAACAACAAACAAAAAACTCTATATAAACCACCTATTGTTAGATATAATATTTCTTGCAGCCAAAAAGCATTTCTAAGTGACACAGTTGGTTTTGCTTTTATTTTATCAATCATTTTACCAAAATAGTGCTGAAGCTAATCAACTAGCGGGGTCCAATTTTTTAAAAATGTGCTTCCAGAATAGGAAAAGCGATGTAATTTTAATTCCTTATTAACCATTTACAAGTGTAATAGCAATAAATATATGCAAAGTTGGAGCTTCAGTGTCCATATGTGCTGTAGCAATCTAGAATGTACCCAAGCCGCCATAGTTAAGGATACAATAGGAGCAATGTACACTTAGGTTTATGTCTGGTCACAGAGTTAAACATTGCCTCAGTAATTTGTCCATATTTAGCTACAGTCTGCTGCACAATTAAGTGGACCAGCTAGGTTATAGTATAGTCAGAAGCACCCCGAAGGTGCTTAGACTATACGGACTATATAGACTATACAGACTCATGGGGAACTAGTTGCCGTACTTAGCATCCAGGCTTTATTTTTGACACAGTAGCAAGCCTATCTTGATTATATTTTGAATAAAGCTTGTGCAGTATATAAGTCTTTCTGAGCAGAGCTACCCAATGGTGTCTCAGCTAGTAGTTTACAGATGTGCTGGGAGGTTGAGCTCTTCCAAAGCAGCCTGTGTTGGCCAGAGACCCTGGGTCAGTCAATTCCAGCTGCAGGCCATCTCCTCTCTTTATACCAGTGTGCCTCACAAATAGTATCATGGTCTGTGTGTGTCATGAACTCCTTCATAAAGAACTGCTGAAAGCCAATAATTCAATATATGGAAAATAATCATCTTTTAGAAACTAATCATTTGTCAAAAGGGGAAGGGCCTCTAACATTTTAGATAAGATTAAATGTAATATTCCTAGGGGTACGTTAATCAATTTAAATGATAGTTACCTCCAAAGTGGTGATATACATATATATGTGTTGAAGTAATGCTTTCCACTCACTCCATTGGACCAGATATGACAGTATTACTCATAATGTTAAGTATTTGATAAAAAGTAATACTGAAGAATGTTTGGTATAATATTAGATTGACAAATATTGCACAATTTGTCATTTAATCCTTCTCCAAATTTTCAAGGCAACAGCAATGACTGATAAATTTAGGACTCAGTGGTAAATGCAAGGCTACTTGGTCATTAGAATTTTTAGTATGTTTTAATGGCATCACATAATCTATTATCTCAACTAAAAAGTATTAGTCCATTATATCAATAGTGAGATAGTGATTAACACTTTTCTCTTTCTTTGCTTTCAAAGTTAGAACTTCATTGCAATAAAACGTTACTTGAGATTGTGTCTTTTTCTAGATGCTTAACACATTTTGACAATTTTATAAGTCTAAAATATTCAGGAGTCTGAGCTTATTCATTCCTGCATCCTAGTACATTATATAATAATTTCTGAAAACAATAAAACAGCCTTGTTTTGTCAATGTTGGAAATACACTGAGAACTTTTTGAGACTCATGAAACAAGAGTGCCTCACTACTGTCATAGATTATCATAGTAAGTACATCAGGTGAATAAGTAAAAGAGGTATTTCTGTTTGCATGTTATTCAAAGGTTACCAGTGGACTGATTCTGAAGCAGTAATATAACTGCCTAAAGTGAGTTGTTTTGATTTTGAAGATAATTACACTTCTCCACCAATATTTAAGAAGTATACTTTTCAGCATTCCATTCCATTGATGGGTTTTGGAGGAGAAAAGAGATTTGGATGGCTGTATTAGTATCCTGTGACTGCTCTAACAAATTACTACTAACTTAATAGTAGTTGTGGTGTCTTAAAACCACAGAATTTTTTCTCTCTCACAGTTGCAAGACAGTACTAGAAATATTAGATAAAAATATTCAAATCCATGTGTTCTTTATTTTAAGAAAATGGATTTGATATTATATTGATATCAATATAACACCTGGATAACCAAAAATAGTGGCAATTTCATTTCCACTTTCTTTAGTATTATTGAGTGAGCCAAGAAGCTTCAACACAGAGGACACAACTCTTATTTGAGTTCTTTAACTGTGATTTTGACAGTTAAATGAATATGACTTTTAAATTATTCACTGACTGGCAAAATTGAATACTGATTTTTGATGTAACTTCTACACACATGGTAGTAATGAATGCATGACAAGAAAACAGATGTTGCTTTTTCATTGTTTTGAGGGAGATTCTTTTCACATCACTCATCACTTTCAGATCTAAAGCTTAAAGCCCTGCTATATAGATAATTATACATGAATAAATCGCTGTCATTTTATGTTTAAGGGTACAAGAACATTAATTGAATAAACACACTCAGCTTTCCATCATGATGGCTTCAAACAAGCAAAATTAACAATTATTGAGTTAAGTGAACAAAAATTGCATTGGTTTAAGAAAAAAGTAGAACTTTTATATGGATAAAACATAAAACCTATATTTAAGAAATGGAGCTAACTATCGAAGTAGACTAGAAAAATCTTAGTGCTTCTGCTGGGTGGTGGCAGCAATAGAGGAGTGATTTCCAAACCCAACACATAGCCTTCATTGCCCAGGAGCAGGATATAGACACCAGTGGGCTTTTGACTTCTTTTTCCAAGTAAGAGAAGGGTCTGCCATGTTTCCATTAGGTGGGAGTGACTGCACCATCCCTCTTAGTTTCAGAAACACTAGGATAAAAAAAGAAAGGGAAAGAGATGATGGTTATATTGCACAAATTTCAGCTATTAAATGTTTAGTTTGTTATTTTTTCATATTCTTCTGTTTTATTAGTTTTTCAAATCTCTAATTTATTCACATACATCAATTAGAATGTTCCTCTATAACTTGATTTATTATTATTTAATGTAAAAAGTTGTTTTAGCAGAATGTTCCCAGCCTCAGGGCTGTAAATATCTGATATGAAATACTTTTCATGAGTAAAAAGCAAGAAATCAGTCTTATACAGGTACCATCATGCTAAATGAGTATCCTTATTATTCTTTCAATCAAAGGGAATTATTTTCCATTCTTTGCTTCATGAAGAATAGAATACTTTTGGGCATACTGGTTTTATTTGGAGTTGCCTAATATTAAAAAGCCATGTTTTTATATCCATTAAAATAATGCCAGTTGGATGTTCTAACATTTATAGACTACCTTAGAAATAGCCTGTTTAAACAAAATATTTTCAGGTATGATTTCCAAAACACTGCATATGTCTAGCTAAGCTCAACATTTTAAGGCAAAATCCAAATATCTAGGAATTGATCATACTAGAACAATTTAAAAAGCACAAAATAATTAAAATAATAAAGAATTAAACTATGGTGCATTATTGAATTGATAAGTATATTGTAGAATACTCAGTGATTTTATAATCAATTGAAGAAAAGTCAGATAGCAATAGAATATTGAGTGAGATTCCTATCTAATTTAAACACATATGATTAAAATATATATTCATAATTTAAAAAGTGGAAGCATATACACTAAAATGATACAAATGCTTATATCCAAGGGTGGTATTTTTTCCATTTCTCCTTTTTGATGTTCATATTTTTAAATATTTTCTACAATAAGAAATTTCCATAACTGGGGGAAAACATATTTTAAAATGAACTAAAACTCAGGCAATTTTTTAAACTTCTAAGTCAGTCTGACATCACAAAGGAGCTTGATCATATGATAACAGCATTAGCAAACACTGGAAATGTAGAAATCTGCCTTCCTCTACAGACTGCAAGTCTGGGTCTATGATTTACATTGGCTTTCTATCAGGCTGTGATTGATTAGAGTCTTCCTCCCAGGTATCACTAGAAGTTGTAGGAGGCAAAAATAAATTATCACAAAACAAACAAAAAAACCCAACAAGCTATGAAGCATAATCAATGCCACAATGACCATAATAATGGTGTGTTTTTATGTAGGTATTTCTCCTATGGGACAAGATTTTGTAGCACAAATTTTTATATGAAAGGATTCATGAATTAGGAGGTAGGGATTTACATAATAAAGCAGACCATCATGGTCATGAAATGATCAAGATTTAAGAAATAGGCTGCTTTATTTGGGCCACTTTTGCTCTGTGTTTATCATAACAATAGGTGAGAAAGTGATGAGAATGTCTAAGCAGATTATATGCTATAACTGTTGGAAATGAGAGAAGTAAAGCTAAAAGATAATTAGCTTTGAGCAAAAGATGATTAGTCCAACCATTTGACCAGGGATATCTGTTTTATGGTTCTACATTAATATCTATTAAAATTTGCTGCTATAACAGTTCATTAGAACTGATTGCATTTATATTAGGAGCGTGAGATCATGATATTTGTTGACTGATACCAGTTTTATATCCTAGGATAAATAATCACACCTGAAAATATTCCTATATATTTCATCAATGGTATATCAATGATTAATAGGTATCCTTTTAGGAGAGGAAGGGGGGAAGGGGAAGGGGTAGAGGAAGGGGAAGGGATGGAAAATAAATTGGCAAGAAAGATGCACCCTTGATTGAGGATTCAAGAAAAGTCATTTTCATATCTAAAATTTAATAAAATTAAATTTTATTTAAAGTGAAATATGGTTAGAAAAAGAAAGTAGTCATTTACTGTTTCATACAGTAACATTCTGTGTTGCAAGTCTTCTAGTATCAAAAAAAAAAATGCTCGAATCAAAAATATGGAATAATTTTCTATGAATAAAGGAAGAATTTTCTCCACTAATGTATTGTTCCCATGTGTATCTCTCTCCAGACTTAAAAAAAGAAACAGAAACAAGAAATTAGAAAGCCATATAAACCATATATTTAAATCCTTATTTCAACTAATTCTTGACTCAGCACTTTAAAATAATAAGGGCAACTAGGTTTTTTCCTAATATTGATTTTATAAGCCTTGTGAATCAGTGAGAAGGATATAAAAAATCATGGGCAATAATCATCTCCTTTCCCCATAACTTTGCTAGAAGTAATAATTTTAAAGTTTTTTTTTCTCACATTCTAAGAAATAGTGTGGAAAAGATTGACATTGGTAACTTCCCTTTGATATATTATTTCTTTTCCAATTTTTTTCTTTACTAGAGAATTTGGAAGAACAGTCATGCAGACAATACAAAATCCTCTATATACCACCCTATTATTAATACCTTGCATTAGTGAGGAACATTTATTAAAATTCATAGAGCACATTTTATAATTGTGCTATTAACGGTAGTCCATGGTTTTAACTTACGCTTCAATGTTTATGTTGTGCAGTTACATGGATTTTTAAGAAATTTTTATTCTGTTACCATATGTACACCTAACATTCCCCCCTTTTAACCACATTCAGATATATATTTCAGTGATGTTGATTACATTCCCAAAATTATATGACCATCACCATCATCTATTACCAAAATATTTCTATCATTCCAAATAGAAATTCTATACACTTTAAGCCTTAACTTCCCATTCTCTATCCCCACCCTGTTCCCTGGTATCCTATATACTGGATTCTTAGTTTATGAGTTTGCTTATTCTAATTATTTCATATTGTTGAGAAAATACAATACTTTTTTAATTGTTTCTGGCTTATTTCACTCAACATGTTGTCTTCAAGGTTCATCCTTGTTATTGTATGTATCGAACTCCATTCCTTTTAATGGCTGTATTAGTCAGCCAAAGGGGTGCTGATGCAAATCACCAGAAATCTGTTGACTTTTATAAAGGGTATTTATTTGGGGTAAAATCTTACAGTTAAAACAGCCTACAAAGTCCAACTCAAGGTACCATAAGAGGTAACTTCTCACCAAGTCTGTTGTCACATGTTGAAGCAAGATGGCTGCTGATCTCTGTGAGGGCTCAGGCTTCCTCTACCTCTCAGCTACAGGCTGGCATAGGGCTTGTTTCTTTCTGGGCTTTCTCAGCACTGTAAACTATCAGGCAAATGACTCATCTCTCTTCCCAGGGCTGCAGGACCAAAGTTCTCTCCTCTGCTGTGTCTGTGGAGCTCTTGCTCCCTTCTTCTGTGTATCTTCTTCTGTGTTTCCTGAATGAGTGTCTGTTTCTATCAGCCCACCAAGGGGGCGGGAACTCAACCCAGAGTCACGCCCTAATGATGTGGTCAAATCAAAGCCCTAATCTTAACATAATTTAATCAAAGACATCTCAGTTGAATCTAATACAATCAAAGGGTATCACGCCCAGAGGCACAGACCAGTTTACAAACATAATCCCTCTTTTTGTAATCCATAAAGAACCTCAAACTGCCACAATGGCCAAATAATATTCTATTGTATGTATATATCACATTTTGTTTATCCATTCATCAGTTGATGGACACTTGGGTTGCTTCCATCTTTTTGGCAATTGTGACTAATGCTGCTATGAACTTTAGTGTGCAAATATGTCCTTGAGTCCCTGCTTTTAATTCTTTTGGGTATATATCTAGTAGTGGGCTTGCCAGGTCATAAGGTTATTTTGTACTTAATTTTCTAAGGAACTGCCAAAGTATCTTCCTCAGAGGCTGCATCAGTTTGCATTGCCACCAGCAATGAATAAGTGTTCCTATTTCTCTGAATCCTCTCCAAAACTTGTAATTTTCTATTTTTTTCCATCACCATCCTACTTGTATCTTTGAATTTAAGATGAGTCTCTTGCAGATTGCATTTAGTTGGGTCATGCTTTTTTTAATCCATTTGCCAATCTCTGCCTTTTTACTGGAGAGTCTAATCTATTTACATTTAAAGCCACTACTGATAATATGGGAGATTTTTCTGCTATTTTCCTATTTAGCCTTTGGAAGTCATACATTTTTGGTCCCTCAATTCTTTCATTAATCCATACTTTTATATTTGCTTTATTTTGTGTGTTGTACCATATTGAGTGCCTTCTCTTTTCTATCTGGATATATTTTTCATCTGTTTTCTTTGTATTTACCATGGGGTTAAAACTTAACATCCTAAATATATAACATATTTGATTTGATATCAATTTAATTTCAATAGCATGGACATATACTTCTCCTATACCCCACTGTCCCCCTACCTTTTTCATACTTGTCATGACATGTCTTTTTATATTGTATGTCCAAAAGCATATAGTTATCATTACTTTTTATGCATTTGCATTTTAGCACCTGTAGGAAGTAAGAAGTTGAGTTACATAACAAACAATGCAGTACAATAATATTGACTTTTGTAATTACCCAAATGTTTACCTTTACTGCAGTTCTTTATTTATTTATACCTCTTTGAACTCTTTTTGGTATCCTTTCCTTTCAGTCTAAAGAACTCCCTTTAGCATTGCTTGCAGGACAGGTCTAGTGGTGATGAACTCCCTCAGGTTTTGCTTATCTGAGAATGTCCTAATCTCTCCCTCATTTTTGAAAGAAACTCTCACTGGATATAAAATTCTTGGCTGGCAGTTGTTTTCCTTCAGTACTTTAAGTATTTAAACCCATTGCCTTCTTGCCTCCATGATTTCCGATGAGAAATTGGCCCTCAGTCTAATTGAGACTCCCTCGTATGTAACATGTTGCTCTTCGCTTGCAGCTTTCTGAACTCTCTCTTTGTCCTTTGCATTTGATACATCAATATATGAGGAGGTGTATTTTTCTTCATATTTATCCTTTTGGTGTTCTCTGGACTTCTTGGATATGCATAGTCATGTCTTTTATGAAGTTTGGGAAGTTCTCTGTCAATATTTCTGCAAATATTCCTTCTGCCCCTTTTTCTCTTTCTTCTCCTACTAGGACTCCCATAGTATATTGGTTCACTTGATTGTGTCCCATAGCTGACTTAGGTTATTTTCACTTTTTATATTTCTTTTTTCTTTCTGTTCCTCTGGCTGGTTCATTTCAAGTGTCTTGTCTTTATGTTCACGGATATATATATATATTTTTTGCCAGCTCCAATCTGCTCTTGAAACTCTCTTGGGCATTTTTCATTTAAGTTGTTGTGGTTTTCAACTCTAGCAGTTCTGTTTGGTTCCTTTTTAAATTTTCTCTTTACTAAGATTCTCATACTGCTCATTCATTGTTTTCCTGTTATCCTTTAGTTCTTTCTCTGTATTTTCCTTCATCTCTTAATGATTTCTAAGATCGTTTTCTAAACGTTTTTGATTGGTATGTTCACATCTGGTCTTCCTCATTGGTATTCTCTGGATGGGCCACCAGTTCTTTGTTTGCCCTTTAGACTTCTGTTGCACAGTGTACATTTTAATATTTTAAATGTTAACTCTGGGGTTTTTTCCTTGAGATGTATATTTCTTTATTTTATAGCCAGCTGATGATAAGATAGAGATTTTCTTGACTTTCAGCACACCCATCAGGAAGGTCTGCCCAAGGCAAATGCAGTGTGCGGGGTCCTCCCTGTCTTTTCTGGGCCTGTGTCTTTTCCTGTGCTTATATTTGTTAGTAATTTTGGAGTTCCCCTGCTTACAAGAGTTTGAATGCCCCCTCGATTTCCCAGGAGACAGACCTCTGCTACAGGGTATTTAAAGCAGGCAAGCCTTTTTCCCAGACTGATTGCCTCTATAGTTTCTTACACTTCTTTCATTGTCTCAAACTGTTTTTTGCCTAGAGGGAAAATACTAGCAGGGGGCAAATTCCAGAAAAGAGTGTCCCAATTCATTCTTTCCTAGCTGATTTAGGGCCAGGAACCCACAAAAGGGGTGCAGACACCTCCAAAGTGCCCTGGGCAGGGGATCAGGCATGGTGCCAGGAACTTCTTCCTCAGCTCCCCAAAGTTGGCCTTTCTTGGCCTGCCCAGCAAAAGCTGCCCTTCAACTCATTGTCCAGAGTTTCAAAACAGTTGTTCCCGATAGTTCCTGCCTGTTTAGTAGTTGTTCTGTTGGAAGGACTGAATTCTAGAGCTTCCTACTCCACCATCTTCCCACAATCCTCTGATGTATTATTTTGAATGGCCTTTAAAATGAAAAATTTGTCCTCTTAAACCAAAAGTCTTAAGAATGTAATTTCCTATCCATCATGCCAGTAGTATAAGTTTGGAGAATTTTTGTTTGTTTCTTTACCTTAAGAGTTTTCAGGTTTAAATTTATTGACAAATGCCCACACAACCTTCTAATTTTAGGAAAAGCGTATTCATTCCAGCAGTGGTTTGCCTAGCAAAAAGAAACCTGAATTATGTGGAAACTAAGTTTATAAGAGCACACAGGACAATTTCAAATAATCAAAAATAAGGACCCTAGGACGATGATATCTAGGATCTTGACTGTAGAGCAGCTAATTTTATCCTTAGAATCATTTTAAGAAAAGGTTAAAACTTTAAATAACCTTGTGGAACATTCCAATCCCTCAGTTTACATATCAGCTAAATGATCCCCAGAGAGAATATGACTCATTTTAGTGCAGTCACTCAACCATTTATTTTTGTACACTATGTTAGACTCAGGAGATGCAAAGATAAATGAGATACAGCCCTTTTAGAATATTTGACAAGTGGGGGATGAAGAAAAAGATTACCATTCAATGTGATACTATTTATACAAAATGGAATTAATTAGATACCAGATGGAGATGTGACAGTACTGAGGAGGTAATATATAGATTAGATCTTGATGGATAAATAGGAGGCTATCAAGCAGGGAAAAGGCCCAGCTAGAGTTTAGTCTTTAGTTTTGACAACAATTTAAAGGTAAATTGAAAAAGTGAACTAGTGATAGTGAGACTAGGAGGTGGGGTAGGTAGGTAAGGGGTGCATTTTAGTTCTGTTAAAGTAGTAGTCAACAGAGTGAAAATTTTGAAATATTCCTTTATAGGACAGAGTGTATTGCATTCATTTTGCTATTCTCAGTGACTAGAATAGCACCAGATACAACTAGACACTATTTTGATGAATGGAAAAAAATATGTTGTTAGAATTCATAGATTTTGACAGTAATTTGGAAATGGTAGGCAAGAAAAAGGAAATAACCATCTTATAGTTCAGAGGTTTCTAGATTGAACAAATGTGAATAGTGGTAAAAGAAATTAAAAGAAAGATTTAAAGTCATTGGAAAGAATAGAATGCTATTTTTAAATGATACATAGATTTGGAGAAAAACCCAACTTTTATTTTAACTAAATACTAAACATGCTGGATAGCCATGACAGAAGAGAGAATTAGTCAATTGGAAAATAGATCTGAAGAATTTACCAAGAATACAGCAAGGGCATTTTAAGAAAAGGAAATAATGAAGGAGAATATATTAGCTATTGAGGTTAGAATGAAAAAGCCAAATGAATTCTTGTAAGAAATATATTAAGGAAGAATAGAGAAAATGTGGAATACCTAATATGTAAAGCAATACTGCCTGAGAAATTATGAAAGGCAGGACTTCTTAGATTTAGGAATCACAATAATTCCTGAACATAAATAATATCTTTAAAATGCTAAGAAATAAAATGACAAGCTAATGACTTAAAATTTTGACAAAGAAAAAGAACCCTCTGCCCTGCCCCCACCAAAATTAAATGGCATACTACAGAAAATTGTTTTCTAAAATAAATTTTAAAAGTTGTACTTCAGGAAGAAGGAAATTGAAAGTAAAAGGAAGAACTAGGATCAAGAAGTAACGATATTCAAAGAAATTGATAAGCATCTAGGTACATCTATATAATCGGTGAGTGTAAACCAACAATATGATTAATGAAAATAATAGTAGTAACTTGGGTCATTTAAATACAAAATTGAATTAAATGACTAGAAACAGTAACATGTAAGTTGGAAAAGGTTAGAATAAACATTTTTGAAGATCATTTTGGGGGCAGGGGGAGATAGTATAAATCTGATTATACCTGTTATATTCTTTTCAATGATTTTTTTAGGTTAAAACATTTTATACTTTAAAGCTATAGACTTTTCATTTTAGGCAGATTTATTGTATGAAAGAGAGGTGGAAAAGTTTTGACAATGTCACTAAGGTGTGATTAGTTATTTTCCAATAAAATGTTTATTATTCTTTTATTTAGTTAGAGACCCTATCTTTCTATCTTGTAACCATGGCGTATAATCGTGCCAATGTCTCAGGGTCTGGCAACTAATATATTTCTATTTAGTATTTTAGCTCTTCTTGATCTACAGCCTTAATTGATTTTTATCTTACATAGCTAACTTGATTTCATTATTAGAGCCACAAAAACAATGGAGAAACATCGTTATTCAGTTACCTTTTTCAGCTGATAGTTTTAACCTTTTAGCCTGAGACTCAATTTGAATCAACTCTCAAATGATCCACTTGGTGCTTCAAAAATTAACCTTTAAATAGTAAATTTCATCATACAACAGGATTTGTCTCAGAAAATGTTTAAAAGTTTCTACCTGAAACACAAATGTAAGAGTTTGTATTTTTCACAAGCAAGGATTAGTTTTATAGCACAACACAACAAGTTAGGTGATATCTGGCAAGTCTGATACTTTTTTATATTGTCAGAAAATCTCTCCTTGGTGGGACATCATTTGCAATTATACTCAAAAGGAGCAATTGTCAATTATATAACATCAACTAGCTGTAGCAACTGGAAAGCAGTTACTATGTTCCTTTCACTCATATAATTATGATGAATAATTTTAAGAACCTGATAAATGATAGGGTTGATTGACAAAAACCCAAAGGACAAATTACAAGGAAATGCAAGATCTTTATCAATATTCAAGCAACTAGGCAAAATCCAATTGGAGAAAAATTGATTTAGATAAATGTAGGCTGCTAAAACAAGAAAAGCAAATGTGAAAAAAGAATAATAAAAAGTTAGAAAATAAGAGAATGAAGAAAAGACATGTAAGATAGTTAAATTATAGGAAATTAAATAAAGGCTTAACTTTGGATAGTGATGCAAATGCAGTGATTATCCTCTGGAACACTAGTGTGGACTTCTGTGTGTATTGAAGTATCACTAGAGATAATAATTCTCTTTTGTAAATCTTTAATGAAGTAGAATACAATATGGGCAAACTAGTTTGTACTAGAGTACACAATAAAATGAAAATAATACTAAGTAAATGCAAAGATATGGAAGGAACATTTATTACGTTCCTTCTTGACATATCCTTCTGGATTACTTTGGGAGAAAAGGGATAATAAAAAGAGAATTAAATCATTACAAATTAATACTGTAATTAAAAAAAAATAAATAGAAGATGCTTTATCACTATGTGGTGTGTTAAATCAGAAACAATGTAATTGTTTTAATGAAACCAAATGAAGAATGGTTTGTTTCATAAAATCTATCAATAATGAGATCAATACACCAAAGAAGAAAGTCTAGGAAAGACTATATTTGATTAAAGAGCAAGTCTTGATTATAAATTCAGTTAAATGGGAGAGTTTATTATATAAGTTATTGTTGGAAATATTTTTTTAAGTGCCAAAGAGATGCAAATATTTGAATTACTGCTGCATTATTTAAACAAGGAGAGCTGATGGTGTGACATAATCATTGTAAGAAAATGGCAACATGCAATGAAAACTCAAGGGCTGAGTACTCTCAAACATTCTAGCATTCCATCCCCATGTGAACCACAGGCTTCACTATTAATTCATCTGTCCATTTTACAATTGAGGTAACTGAAAAGTGATGAAGTTAGATCACTGGAACATAGCCACAGAGCTCCTGAGGGTGAGAGCTTAGGCCCCCATTCTTGATCTCCATATGCCATATATTTGGATGTGACTGATTATCTTACCTATCCTTCTACAAGAGTATTCATTTTAGTGACTAAAACATAAAGGTTTACTTGATAATTTTTTAACCAAATCAAATAAAACCTGCATATACCTAAGTGTGATGTCTAAATTAATCAGGATGGAGATTCCAAATTCTTATAATATTGAAGTAGTGACTATACCATGTATAAGTTACAGATGCACATAATATTTTCAGAATTTAATGGACTTAAAATATAATATCAGTTGTTGTGAAATAGAAAACCTGCAGCATTGACATAATGCCACATTAAGAAGCTCGTCTGCTGTATTTGATATAAGTAATACAGTGTCTTTTGTCAACTCTTACCAAATACTTTGTTTATCGAGCTACTTTGGCTTCTAGTAAGTAGTATGTATTTAGCTCCCCATTATAAGATGAGGAAAGTGTGTCACCATGAGCAAGGAACTTGCAGCACTTCAATCAGCCTTTCATTCTTTCTTACGTTCACTTGAATCAAGTGACTGAAACCTGTAGGCACATTTTGTTCTCACTCCGTTACCTTTAAAATAGGCCCCATCACACCATGATAGCTTTAAAACTAAAACTGAAACCCACAAAAGAGTCCAAGTATGTAGATTTCGGTTTAAAAAAATTATGAAATGCATTTACATTTCCCAATGCTGAGCAAAACTTAAATGCCTCCTCAGATCTTTGTTCTGTAATTGAAGTTCCTCTCTTGCTATATAGCCTGCTCAGCTTCCTGAGCCTATCTCCAGTCCCTCATCCGCAACACGTACAACCTCTCAAATCCCTCCTTTTGTCTTGTCCCATTTAGCTTTTACCCTCAGTTTATTCTCCACTCAGCAATACCCATGTTCAGCAGTTATCTGAACTCATCGTCCTTAGCAAACAGCTGAGTCCCCATTTATTATTACATAAGCTCATCATGCAGGGCTCTCTCTCCCCCTGCTATAGGACTGATGATGGTATACCTCAAGGTAAAAAAAAAATCTGGGAGGGGAAAATAGATTCTGTGTCTTAAAAAAAAAAAAAAAAAGATTTTCTCCATATGCTACTTATTTATTTATTGAGTCCTAAAATAGTTTCTGAGTACCTACTCTGTGCAAAACCCTAAGGAACTACAAGGTATATAAACATGAAGAAAAATAATCCATTTTCTCAAGGAGCTTATCATTACGTGTAGGAGAAAAATATGCAAATAATTAGCTACATTTGGAATGATGTAAAGGCAAGCAACGTCTTAGTGGAACACTAACTAGCATTATTGGGTATCACTAAGGAGTGGTATTTGAACTGAGATTTGAAGAACTAATAAAATATCGACAGGTCATAAGAGGAGTTCCTGGGGGAAATACTGATTGAAGGATAAAGGAATAACATACAGAAATTCATAGAAATGGAAATTGGCTTTCCATATACGTAGAACAGCAAGTAATCCATGTGTCTGAAATCCAGGATGAATCAAGAGATGAGCTGAAACATGCAGGCCGAAAAGATAATATGGTACAAGATCATGGAGAACCGTAAAATAAAGATTTTTAGAACTCACCAGGTAAAGAATGAGAGCCATTGGTGTTTATTTAGCAGGAAGGTGATATGATATTCTCTTTACCCTCTTTTCTTTGTTCACATATGCAGTTTACTTTGTTTACAGTACCCTCCAACCATAGTCCCTCCAACTCTCACTCTTTTATCTAGTTAAGTCCGTTAAAGCAGTTTGCTTCACCTCTTCTGCAGGCTTTGCACGGCCACATTTCCCAGGATGGGTAATGCATCTTCCATCTTCTTTCCTAATGCTTAGAGCATATAACTCTGTATGATTCCTTTATGATAAGCATCTCTATTCTTATCTTGACTTGAATTCAGGAGAATTTCTCATTGGTCTTTGTATTCCTAGTTCCTCTTAGCATGTTCCTTTCCAGGTATTAATGAATTTTAGGTGACTGAATGATCCAGAGCTATGTTTTGGAAAGATAGCTTGTCATCAATAGAGGAGACACTGAACTGGCAACAATAAAACTAGGGATAATAGCTACGTGGCCACTGTATTGGGATTGTAAGAGAGCAAAATGAGAAGGTGAACAGAGTTTTGAAGAGGGACATCAATGAGGGAACGTCAACTTAGAAGCAGATTAGGTGGGGCAGAGGCATAAGTTCTGAGTTGAAGATAACCTTAAGTAACTTGGAGAAAACTTGTGCCTTATCTTTTATGGAGATGGTTTTGCTGCAGGAAGATACGAGTTCTCTTTCTGATGGGTTGTGTTTGATATGCCTGTTGACGCATCCAATTTTTTTACATATCTAGAAGACATAATCATTTTGTCCTTAAAACAGAAATGTGGTCTACTGTCTTTTTTGTCTACAAACCCAAAATTTATCCTTCAGCAAGTTTGATCTGTTTACTGCGAAGAGTCCGTTACAGTGACAAGAAAAATCAACAGAGAGATGAATGCATACCTAATCCTATTTTTTTAGAAAGAAACAATAAGTAATTTTTCCCACTAATCTTATGGTCTGGGTGTTGAAAGTTTAAAGCTCTGTTTAGATCTTTCTCAGCTGATTCACAATCATGTGTTATTTCTCTCTTGCTTTTCTACAGTATGCTGTCTGGCTAGTCCTCTGGGTTACCTGGAATGTGTTTGTTATCTGCTTCTATTTGGAGGCTGGGGACCTCTCAAAGGTAATTTACCGTTTGATTTGTCTGTCATCAGTAGTATGTTAGCAGGCAGAGATCCACCCTCTTCTTGTCACTTAGAGGGATGTATCATGATGGCAAATTGAAAGGTGTCTTGATTAATATCTCTGCATTTCTACCATCAAAAATACATTTGTTATGTCACAAAAATAGGCTTTTATGTTTTTAAGTGATACTAGTATAAAATATTGATTTTTATAGTGATCCTGTTCATGCAGTGTGCTTTTGAAATATAGACGCATTAGATATTTTTGAAGCAGAATAAGAATTATTTTTTCTGAGAGCTAAAATCTGGAAAGAGATTTCTAAAATGACTTAGTTTGCTTATTACTCTGCTAGATATTTTCCTGGTTGGACCCAAAGAACAATGAAATAATTGCAGAGCAGTGGGTTTTAGTTAAACAAAATTGCTCTTAGATAGATGTAATTTAATATAGATATGAATAAACATTTTCTTCTAAAATATTCTGGGAAAAACTTTAAATACTTGCTTTTTTGATGAGGTTTGTTTTGTGCTGAGTGGTTGGATTTTTAAAAAATGTTTGCTATTATATTGTTAATATTAGGGCCTTTCCTATTGAAATAACGTAGCTTTAGATCTCTAAACCAGCATCCTTCTTTTACTGGAATGCAATTAACAGCAAACAAAACAGTGAGTAATAGTAATGAGTAATGAGTCAAGGTAGTAGGAAATCTTGCTTGAGAAGTTGATTTCACATTAACTTTAAAAGCCAGAGCTTGTAAAATGTTTTTACCTATCACTTATTAGAACAGAAGAGTCCTGTATAGATTCTGACATTTTTTTTTAAACCCAGAGTTTATCACCTGCATTAAAAGGCTAAAAATAAAAAATCCCCAGGAACTCCCTTTGCAGGGGTTAGGGATAGGGGAAATTTACAACCTTGCATACAAGAATTTCACAAAACATTCTGGGTATTTCACTTATCATTTAACTGCAAATTTTGGCTTTCAAGAAGAGATAATCATTTGTTTTTATTTAATGTCAAAAGAGGAAAGATAAAATAAAGGCCTGACATTCTGGTGTGCCATAGAAGACTTCAGGGGGCCTGTGGTTTTATGATCAGAATTTGGACAAATCTTTCCTGTAACCTTCTGCAAATTCTGCCCCAGTCGATGGCATTTCTGTACGTTCCTTATGGCAAACAGCCCTTTCAGGAAAGTGCTGTGATGGATGAAAAGAAACCATTCAGGTGGCTCTGGGAGGGACACAGGCAGGATTGATGATTAAAACCCAACATTTTCCTCCCTGTAAGAAAAACCTACATGGCTTACCCAGGACTTGACTTCCTGGCCCATTTAGCCATCTCTGCTGCTCTATGATCCAATTTATTCAAAGATATTCCACAGAAGAGTGACTTTTAAAACCTTAGGCAGATATTCAGGTATATTGACTGAGTCAGTCATATTTTCATACATATATATGAATGAGATTAGAGCCAAGCTGGCTGCTGTCCCGGCCCGCGGGACA
>JAQZBX010060083.1:0-17382 GCA_029593785.1 Cabassous unicinctus | reverse complement strand
GACACTGACTGTCAGTGACTACAGTTGCACTGCTGTCAATAAAACTAGTATCTGGATTTGTTTTCAATACCAAAGAATATATTGTATTTACAGAGCATGACATAGCAATTATTTTGAAATTGTCTGTAGGTGAAAACAAGTGCATATTAGTCAAAGAGACCAGTATCTGTCATAGATTACACCACCGAAGAATATAACTCATTCAGAGTGTTATGTATAAACAGTGTTTTGACATTGATTGTAAGTGAAAACAAGTGCATAGCAGGCAATGAAACCAGTATCAGGTCAATTTTTTTTTAAAAAGAACACACTGCATAAAGAGAGTGTTAGCTAAAATCAGTGTTTTGACATAGATTGTAAGTGAAAGATGTGTGTAGCTTTCATTGAAACCAGTATCTGAGCTAGAATTCAAAACTGAAGGATGTACTGCAATCACAGGGTGTTAAATAATACAAGTGTTTTAATATGCACTGAAAATGAAAACAAGTGCATAGCAGTCAAAGGAAAGAGTATCTAACTTAATTTTCAAAGCAAAAGAATATACAGCCTTCAGAGAGCCTTATAAATGCGTAATGTGACATTGACTGAAAGTGAAAACAAGTGCACAGCAGTCAATAAAACCTGTATCTGGAAAAGGTTCAAATACCAAAGAAGATATTGCACTCACAGAGTGTTAGGTAATCAGTGTTTTGACATTGTCTGTAGGTGAAAACAATGGCTTAGTAGTAAAAGAAACCAGTACCTGGCTTAGTTAACAACAGTGAAGAACATAACACATGTAGAAAGCATTAGGTCAAAGCAGTGTTTTCACATTGATTTTAAGTGAAAACAACTGGGTAGCAGTCCATGAATCCTGCATCTTCCTTAGTTTTCAATACCAAAGAACATACTGTTTTCACAGATCTTCAGGTAAAACCAGTGTTTTGACATTGACTGTAAGTGAAAACAAGTGCATAACAGGCAATGATACCAGTATCTGGACTAATTTTCAAAACCGATGAACATACTGCAGTCAGAGAGTGCTACAGAAAACCACTGGTTTGATATTGACCTTAAGTGAAACCAAGTGCATTGCCTTCAATGAAACAAGTATCTGGCTTTGGTTTCAATTCTGAAGAACATACTGCTTTCACAGAGCATTAGATGAAACCAGTGTTTTGATGTGGACTGTAAGTGAAAACAAATGCATAGCAGTCAATGAAACTAGTATCTGACTTATTTGCAAAATATAAGGACATACTGCATTCACAGAGACTTATAAATCAGCATTGTGACATTGACTGTAAGTGAAAGAAGTGCACTACCATTGTTTTAGTCAGCCAAAGGGGTGCTAATGTGAAATACCAAAAATGGGTTGGTCTTTATAAAGGGTATTTATTTGGGGTAGAAGTCCACAGTTACCAGGCCATAAAGCATAAATTTCTTCCCTCACCAAAGTCCATTGTCACATGTTGGAGCAAGACAGCTGCTGACATTTGCCCAGGGTTCAAGCTTCTTGGGTTCCTCTCTTCCCGGGGCTGCGGTTCTCTCCGGGCTTGGCTTCTGTTTCCTCCACAAGCTCAGCTGTAGGCGATCAGGCAAACGGCTCACTTCTCTACTCCTCTACTTCTTGGGGCCTTCTTTCCAACATCAAAATTGCTTCTCAAAATCTGCTTCAAAACCTGCTCCCTCTGTCCTTTGCCTTGCCTTTTATAGTCAATTCCCTACCCACCAAGAGGTGGGGCTCAACACCCTAATCATAACCTAATCATGCCCAGATTAACAGATCAGTTTACAAGCATGATCCAATTATATTTTTGGAATTCATAATTACATCAAATTGGCCAACGGTTACACTCCAACCTTTGAATTCCAAAAATACATTACAATATTTAAAAAACTTTAAATCAGTAACAATTCAATTACAAAATCGTATCATAATCATTTTAAAGAAATACAGTTCATCTTGAGGCAACGTCCTGTCTGCTATAAACCTCTGAAACTTACAAAACCATTTAACTGTTTCCAATACACAAATGTAAAGACAAAGGATAAGCATTTTCATTATCATAAGGAGAAATTGGGATGTTAAACATGAATCATGGATCCTCTACAGTTCAGTAAACCTGCAGGACATCCTCCATTCGATTTCAAAGTCTGAGAGTCATTCTTAAGACGTTGGTTTCTTCTTCTTGGGGCCACATGGGGACCCACCCTTTCCACAGGCATGCCCAATGGCCACTTTCTTGGTTCCACCATCATCAAGCATCTGGGTGTTGACCAAGCACCAGACCTCACCCTCCAAGGGTGTGAGGGTGATTGCCACACCTTACCCAATCTTTGGGTTAGAGTTTTAGACCCCCTAGTACAGTGAGGTGAATACAACATTCCCCTTAACCTTTGGCATACAGGTTCAACCCTCTCAGAGCAATGAGTTGACCACCTGGCCTTCCCTAACCTTTGGCATACAGGTTCAAACCTCTCAGACCTATGAGTTGGCCACCTGGCCTTCTCTAATTCATGGGGGACAGGTACACCCCTCTCAGACCTATGGGGTGTTGACCTTAACCGCCCTAATCTTTGAGGAATGTGCTCCACCCTATCTGCACCCTGGAGTGGCAAAACTCTTCCCGAACATTGGGTGGGGACATCCACCCTCTTTAACTGCTGGGGGAAACTCACCCTCTCTGCACATATGGGTGGGGCTCCTCTCTTGGCCCAAGGAGATTTCTTAATCCCAGATCTCTGTTTCCATGGTTTTCTTCTTAAAGCTGTTTCTCCTTCAATCTCTTCTTTCCATGTCCTCTTTTGTCCAAGCTGAGAGTGGTTTTGTTCATACAGCTATCTCAAAAATTTGTTGGTTAAGCATGCAGGAAGCAGGGATCGAAGCCATCAGACAATAAGACTTTCCACAAGTCTTTCCGAGATAACTGGATCTTCAATTCTGATTTACAAGTTCCAAGTTTAGTAAAGTCTTCAAATAGGGCATTTTCATCCCAGAATTTGATTTCCGGAAACTTGGAAGTTCCAGAATCAGTTTCTGTTTTCTTTGTGCCCAAATGTTCAGTCCTTAGTGTATTTTGCTCATCTAGTACCTTGCTATAAGCTGCAAGGATAAGCCAAGCCACATTCTCCGAGTTTACCTTGGAAAGTTCTTCAGCTAAATACTCCAGTTTGCCATTTTCAAATTCTGTCTTCCATATAACACCAGGAGTTAATCTTGCTAAGTTCTTTGCCACTTGAAAACATGGATCGCCTTTCCTCAAGTTTCCAATAATAATTTCATCATTTACTTCTAAGGCATCATAGAAAGTCTCTTTAGCGTCCATATTACTATCAACAGTCTCTTCAAAGTGATCTAGGCCTTTTCCATCAAACATTTCACAATTCCTCCAAAAAATACTCCTTACGCATTTATAAAACCGTTCCAACATTTTGGTAATTACAAAAGCACTTCCCCAATCCTCGGTACCAAATTCTGTTTTAGTCAGCCAAAGGGATGCTAATGTGAAATACCAAAAATGGTTTGGTCTTTATAAAGGGTATTTATTTGGGTTAGAAGTCCACAGTTACCAGGCCATAAAGCATAAATTTCTTCCCTCACCAAAGTCCATTGTCCCGTGTTGGAGCAAGACAGCTGCTGACATTTGCCCAGGGTTCAGGCTTCTTGGGTTCCTTTCTTCCCAGGGCTGCGGTTCTCTCCGGGCTTGGCTCCTGTTTCCTCCACAAGGTCAGCTGTAGGCGAGCAGACGAACAGCTCACTTTTCTACTCCTCTACTCCTGGGGCCTTCTTTCCAACATCAAAACTGCTTCTCAAAATCTGCTTCAAAACCTGCTCCCTCTGTCCTTTGCCTTGCCTTTTATAGTCAATTCCCCTCCCACCACGGGGTGGGGCTCAACACCCTAATCATAACCTAATCATGCCCAGATTAACAGATCAGTTCACAAGCATGATCCAATTATATTTTTGGAATTCATAATTACATCAAATTTGCCAACGGTTACAACCATCAATGAATCTGGTATCTGGCTTAGTCTTCAAAAGTGAAGAACATATTGCATTCAATGAGTGTTAGATAAAACCAGTGTTTTTATATTGACTGTAATTGAAAACGTGTCCACATGTGTCAATGAAACCTGTATCTGGCTTAGATTTCATAACTAAAAAACAGTCTGCATTCACAGAGTATTAGATGAAACCATTGTTTTAATATTGACTATGTGAAAACAAGTGCATAGCAGTCAAAGAAAGGAGTAACTCAGTTAGTTATTAAAATCAAAGAACATACTGCATTCAAAGAACATTCATTAAAACCAGAGTTTTGACATTGACTGTAGGGGAGAACAAGTACATGGCAGGCAATGAAACCAGTATCTGCATTAATTTTCAAAACTGAAGAATATTCTGCATTCAGAGAATATTAGGTAAAACCAGTTTTTGTAAGTGAAAACAAGTGAATAGCCTCCATGAATCCAATATCTGGCTGAGGTTTCAAAACTGAAGATTCACAGATTGTTAGATAAAACCAGTGTTTTTATAGAGACAATAAGTTAAAACAAGAGTAAAGCAGGCAATTAAGAAGTACCTAGTTAATTTTTTAAAATCAAAGAACTTACTGCATTCACAGAGCATTAGATAAAACCAGTGATTTGACACTTACTGCAACTGAAAACAAGTGCACAGCAGTCAATGAGTCCCGTATCTTGCTTAGTTTTCAATACCAAAGACATAATACTTTCACAGATCTTTAGGTAAAACCAGTGTTTTGACACTAACTTTAAGAGAAAATATGTGCATAGCTGGCAATGAAATTTGTATCTGGATCAAATTTCAAAACTAATGAATATACTGCATTCACAGATTGTTAAATAAAACCACTGTTTTGATATTTACTATAAGTGTAAAAAGTGCAGAACAGTCAATGAAACCAGTGTCTGACTTGGATTTCAAAACTGAAGAACAAACTGTATTCACAGAATGTTAGCTGAAACAAAGATTTCATAGTGAATGTAAGTGAAAACAAGTGCATATCAGTCAATGAAACCAGTATCTGATTTAGTTTTAAAAACCAAGGAACATATTGTTTTCACAGTGCATTAGGTAACCAGTGTTTTGAAATTGAGTGTAAGTGAAAATTAGCGCATCACCATCAATTATAACAGTATCAGGCTTAGTTTTCAGTATCAAAGGAAAAAGTGCATTCACAGAGGTTTAGGTAAAACCAATTTTGATGATTACTATAATTGAAAACCAGTGTATGGAACTCAATGAATCCAGTATTTTGCTTCGTTTTCAAAATAAAAACATATACTGCTTTGACATAAAGTTAGGTAAAATCTGTGTTTTTATTTCGATTGTAAATGGAAACAAGTGGATAGTAGACAATAAAACCAGTAACTGTTTTAGTTTTTAACACCAAATAACATATTGCATTCAAGAACTGTTAGATAAAACCAGGGTTTTGACTTTGATTGTAAGGGATTATAAGTGAATAAGAGTCAATGAATCCATTATCTGTCTTATAATGCATTCACAGAACATTAGGGAAAACCAGTGTTTTTTTATTGACCATTATCTGTCTTATAATGCATTCACAGAACATTAGGGAAAACCAGTGTTTTTTTTATTGACTATAAGTGAAAAAATTGCATAGCAGTCAATAAAACCGTTATCTGACTTAGTTTTGAAAACAAAAGAACATACTGCATTGACAGTGCCTTAGATAAAGCCTGTGATTTGACATTGACTGTAAGTGAAAACAAGTACATAGCAGTCAATAAAAACATTATCTGGCTTAGTTTTCAATACTGACGTACATACTGAATTGAAAGAGCATTTGGTAAAACCAGTTTTTTGACACTGACTCTTGTGAAAACAAGTGCTTTGCAAGCAATGAATTTGGTATCTGGTTGAGTTTTCATAATTAAAGAGCATACTACATTCACTGATCATAAGGTAAAACAAGGGTTTTTACTTTGACTGTAAGTGTAAACAAGTGCAAAGCAGTCAATAAAACCAGTATCTGCCTAAATTTTCAAAGCCAAAAAACATACAGCATGCACTGAGTGTTAGGTAAAAGCAGTGTTTTGACATTGAGTTTATGTGAAATGCATAGGCATCAATGAATACAGTATCTGGCCTAGTTTTCAAAACCAAAAATCAGACTGTATTCACAGAGTGTTAGGAAATCCAGTGTTTTGATATTGACTGTAAGTGCAAACAAGTGCATACCAGCCAATGAAATCAGTATGTGAATTAGTTTTCAAAACGAAGAATATTCTGCATTCAGAGAGTGTTAGGCAAAATCATTGTTTTGACAATGACTATAAGTGAAAACAAGTGCATTCCAGGCCTTGAAAGCAGTATCTGGCTTAGTTTACACAATAAAGAGCATAATGAATTCAGAGAGCTTGATGTAAAAACAGTTTTTGACATTGATTGTAAATGAAAACAAGTTCATAGAGGTCAGTGAATCTTGTAACTTGTTCAGTTTTCAATACCATAGAACATACTGCTCTCACAGATCTTTAGGTAAAAGCAGTGTTTTGATATGGACGGTAAGTGTAAACAAATACATAGCAGTCATTGAAACCAGTATCTGTCTTAGTTTTCAAAATTGAAGAACATACTGCATTCTCAGATTATTAGGTAAAACCAGTGTTTTGACATTGGCTGTAATGGGAAAAAAGTGCATAGCAGTCAATGAAACCATTTTCTCTCTACATTTTGAAATTCAAGGAACATACTGCATTTGCAAGCCTTAGATAAAGCCATTGTTTTAACATTAATTGTTAGGGAATAAAAATCCATAATTGTTAATATGTCCAGTGTCTGGCTTAGTTTTCAGAACTGAGAACATACTGCATTCAATGACCATTAGATAAAACCAATGTTTTTATATTGAATGTAAGTGAAAAGAAGTCCAAAGCAGTTAATGAATCCTGTATCTAGCTTAGCTTTCAAAACGCAAAAACGTACTGCTTTCACAAAGCTTTCAGCAAAACCAGTGTTTTGACAATGACTATTAGTGAAAACAAGGGTATAGAAGTCCATGAACCCAGTATCTGATTGAATTTCAAAACTGAAATTCATACTGCATTTAGAGAGCATGAGATAAAACCAGTGTTTTGATATTGATTGTAAGTTTAAAAAATGGCATAGCCTTCAATGAAACCAATATCTGGCTTAGATTTCAAAATGAAGATTATACTTTATTCACCAAAGTTTAATAAAGCCAGAGTTTTCATATTGACTGTAAGTGAAAATAAGTGTATAGCAGTCAATTAAACCAGTATCAGACCTATTTTTCAAAAATGAAGAACATATTGCTCTCACAGAGCCTTATAAATCAGTATTGTGACATTGATTTCAAGGGAAAACATGTGCAAAGCAGTCAATGAATCCTGTATCATGCTTAGTTTTCAGTACCAAAGAACATACTGCTTTCACTGATCTCTAGGTAAAACCAGTGTGTTAATATTGAATGTGAGTTAAAACAAGTGCATAGCAGGCAATTAAACCCTATCTTTATTTATTTTCAAAACTAATGAATATATGCACTCACAGAGTGTTAAATAAAACCAGTGTTTTGACACTGACTGTAAGTGAAAACAATTGTATATCCTAAAATGAAACCAGTATCTGGCTTAGATTTCAAAACTGAAGAATACACTGCATTGACAGAGCATTAGATAAAACCACAGTGTTTTGCTATGGATTATAAGTTAAAACAATTGCATAGCAGTAATAGAAACCAGTATCTGTCTTAGTTTTCAAAACCAAACAATATGGTTAATTCACTTAGCATATGGTAAAATCAATGTTTTTAAATTGTCTGTGGGTGAAAATAAGTGAAAAGCAGTCAATGAAAACAGTATCTGGCTTATTTTTCAAAACTGAAGAACATACTGCATTCAGATAGTCAGTTAAACCACTGTTTTTACATTGACTGTACGTTAAAACAGGTGTATAGAAGACAATGAATCCAGTAACTGGATAAATTTTCAAAATTAAGTACACAAAGCCATCAGAGAGCATTAGGTAAAACCATTGTTTTAAAATTGAGTATAAGTGAATAACCTGCATAGCCTTCAATGAAACCAATACCTGGGTTAGATTTCAAGACTGAAGAATGCACTGAATTCACAGAGTGTTAGATAAAAGCTGTGTTTTTATAGTGACTGTAAGTGAAAACTGTTGACTTGCATTCAATGAAACGAGCATCTGTCTTACTTTCAAAACTGACGAAAATACTGCATTCCTAGAGCATTAGATAAAGCCAGTGCTTTAATATTGACTGTAAGTGAAAACAAGAATATAGCAGTCAATGAAACCAGTATCTGTTTTAGTTTTAAATACCAAAGGCCACGTGGCATTCATAGAGTGTTAGGTATCCTGTGTTTTAAATTGACTGTAGGTGAAAACAAGCACATAATAAACAGAGAAACCAGTATCTGGCTTAGTTTTCATAACTGAAGAACATACCACATTCAGAGAGTAAGTAAAACCAGTGTTTTGACATTGATTGTGATTGAAAGCAAGTGTATAGCATCAATGAATCCTGTATCTTGCTTAGTTATCAATACCAAAGAACAATCTGCATTCACACAGCATTCAGTAAACCAGTGATTTGACATTGACTCTAAGTAAGATCAAGTGCATAGTAGTCAATATAACCAATATCTGGATTACTTTTCAAACCAAAAAACATACTGCATTCAGGGAGCATTAGGGAAAGCCAGGGTTTTGACATCGACTGTAAGTGAAACCAAGTGAAATCAATATCTGGCTTAAATTTCAAAACTGAGAACATACTGCATTCACAGAACATTAGATAAAAACAGTGTTTTGTTTAGACTGTAAGTGACAGCAAATGCTTAGCAGTCAATGAAATCAGTATCTGGCTTAGTTTTCAAAACCAAATTACATACTACATTCACAGAGCATTAGGTAACCAGGGTTTTGACATTGTCTGTAGTTGTTAACAATGGCACAGTAGTAAAATAAGACAGTATCTGTCTTAGTTTCCAACACCGAAGAACACAAAACATTCAGAGAGCATCAGTTAAAATCAATGTTTTGACATGATTGTAATGAAAACAAGTGTGTTGTAGTCAACAAATCCTGTATCTTGCTTAGTTTTTGATACCAAGGAACATACTGCATTCACAGATCTTTAGGTTAAACTAGTGTTTGGACATTGACTATGAGTGAAAACATATGTATAGAAGGCAATGAAACCAGTATCTGAATTAATTTTTAAAAGTGATGTACATACTGTATTCAGAGTGTTAAGTAAAACCAGGGTTTTGACATTGATTCTAAGTGAAAAAACATGTATAGCCTTCAATGAAATCAATATCTGTGTTACATTTCCAAACAGAAGAACATACTGCATTCACAGAGCATTAGATAAAACCAGTATTTTGATATTGACTGTAAGTGAAAAATGCATAGCAGTCAATGAAACCAGTAACTGGTTTAGAATTCAAAAACAAAGAACATGCTGCATTTACAGATCATTCAGTAAAATGGACTTTTAACATTGATTGTAAGTGAAAACCAGTGCATAGCAGTTAATGAAACATGTAATTGATTTCATTTTCTATACAAAAGGGCATACTGCATTCATAGAGTTTTCAGTAAAACCAGTGATTTGACATTTGACATTAAAACAATGCATTGTAGTCAATGTAACCAATATCTTGATTAGCTTGCAAAACAAAAGATCATACTACATTTAGAAAACACTAGGTAAAGCCAGGGTTTTACAATGATTGCAAGTGAAAACAAGTGCATATCCTTCAATGAAACCTGTACCTGTTTTAGTTTTCATAACAAAGAACAAACTGCATTCACAGAGCTTTAGGTAAAATCAGTGCTTTGTCAGTGACTGTAAGTGTAAAGAAGATACAGATGCATGGAACACAATGAATGCAGGATTTTGCTTAGTTTTCAGAATGGAAAAATATACTCTAATGGCAAAGCATTAGGAAAAATCAGTGTCTATATATTGATTGTTTCTGAAAACAACTGGATAGACTATGTACAAGTTAAAACAAGTACATAGTCTTCACAAAACTATGTATCTGGCTTAGTTTTTAATAGAGGAAAACAGACTGCATTCACAGATTTAGGTAAAGCAGTATTTTGACAATGAGTGTATGTGAAAACAAGTGCATGGAACTCAAGGAATCCAGTATTTTGCTTGGTTTTCAAAATCCAAAAAAATACTGCATTAACATAGCATTAGGTAAAATCTGTGTTTTTATAATCATTGAAAGTGAAAACAAGTGGATCACAAAGAAACCAGTACCTGGCTTTGTTTTAAAAACCAGAAATATACTGCATTCAAGAAGCATTATATAAAACCTGTGTTTGACATTGAATGTAAGTAAATTCAAGTCCATAGCAGTCAATGAAATCAGTATCTGGCTTAGTTTTCAAAATTGAAGAATGTACTGCATTCACAGAGAGTAAGATAAAATTAGTGATTTGATATTGGCTGTAAGTATAAATAAGTGCATAGCAGTCAATTTAAACGGTCTCTGGCTTGGTTTTCAAAGCTGAAGGACATACTGCATTGAAAAAATTTTTGGTAAAACCAGTGATTTGACATTGACAGCTTGTGGAAACAAGGGCATTGCAGTCAATGAATCCAGTAACTGATTGAGTTCTCAAAAAGAAAAGATGCAGTATTCACAGAGTAGTAGTTAAAAACAGGGTTTTTACATTGATTGAAAGTAAAAAGAAGAGAATAGCAGTCAATCAATCCTGTATCTGATTAAGATTTCAAAACCAAAAAACATACGGCATCCACAGAGCATTCAGTAAAACCAGTTTTATGACATTGACAGTAAGTGAAAACAAGTGCAAAGATTTCATAAACCACTATATGGCTTAGTTTACAAAACTGAAGAACATACCACATTTAGAGAACGTTAGGTAAAACCAGTGTTTTGACATTGAAAACAAGTGCATAGACCTCAGAAACCTGTATCTGGCTTAGTTTTCAAAACTGTAGAACATACCACATTTAGAGAGTGTTAGGTAAATCCAGTGTTTTGGCATTGAATATAAGTGAAAACAAGTGCATATGCATCAAGTAAACCAGTAACTGACTTAGATCGCAAAACGAAAGAACATAATGCTTTCACAGCACATTAGGCAAAACTAGTGTTTTAATATTGACTGTAGGTTAAAAAAGTGCATAGCAGTCAATGAAAGCATTAATTGAATTGGTTTGGACATCAAATGTCATATGGCATTCACAGAGTATTAGATATAACCATTGTTTTGACATTGACTGTAGGTGAAAACAAGTGCTTAGGAGTCAATGTAACCAGCATCTGGCTTAGTTTTCAAAACTGAAGAATGCACTACATTCACAATTTTTTTTGGTAAAACCAGGGATTTTTATTGACTATAAGTGAAAACAAGTGCATAGTAATTAATGAAACCAGTATCTGTATTAGTTTTCAAAAGCAAACAACACACTGCATTCTGAGAACATAAGGTAAAACCAGTGTTTGAACATTGATTGTAAGTGAAAACAATTGCATAGCCCTCAATGAAACCTAGGTCTGGCTTAGTTTTCAAAAACAAAGATCAAAGTGCATTCAAAAATTCTTAGGTAAAACCAGTTTTTTGATAATGACTCTAAGTCAAAACAAGTGCTTAGCAGACAATGAATAAAGGATCTGGCTTAGTTTCCAATATCAAAGAACATATTGCATTCACTGAATGTTAGGTAAAACCAATGTTTTGATATTGTGGGTAAGTAAAAAGAAGTTCATAGTAGTCAATGAAACCAGAATCTGGCTTAGTTCTCAAAATGGAAGAGTATACTGCATTGACTACACATTAGGTAAAATCAGTGATTTATATTGACTATAAGTGAAAACAAGTGCATAGAAGAAAATGAATCCAGTATCTGGTTTTTTTTGTCGAACTGAAGAAAATAACATTCACAGAATGTTAGAGCTAACCGGGTTTTTACAATGACTGCAAGTGAACACAAGTGAATAGCAGTAAATGAATCCAGTATCTGGCTTAGTTTTTAAATGAAATAACATACTTCATGCACTGAATGTTAAGTAAATCCAGTGTTTTGACTTTGATTGTAAGTGAAAATTAGTGCATAGCTATCAATTAAATCAGAATCTGGCTTAGATTTCCAAAGTGAAAAACACTGCATTCACAGATCCTTAGGTAAAATCAGTGTTTTTAAATTGACGTTAAGAGAAAACAAGTGTCAAGCAGTCAGAGAAACCAACATTGGCATAGTTTTCAAAACTGAAGAATAGTCTCCATTCACAGAGGGTTAGAAAAAAACAGTGTTTTGATATGGTTTTTAAGTGAAAACAAGTGCAAAACAGTCAATGAATCCAGTATCTGGCTTAGTGTTCAAACTTATAATGTATTGAATTCACAGAGTGTTAGGTAAAACCAATGTTTTGATATTGACTGTAAGTGAAAAGAAGTACATGCCAGTCATGAAACCACTATCTGCATTACTTTTCAAAATTGAAGAACATTTTGAATTCAGAGAGCATTAGGTAAAACCAGTGTGTTGACATTGATTGAAGGTCAACACAAGTACATAGCCTTCAAGGAAACCACTATCTCTTTTAGTTTTTCAAACTGAAGATCGCACTCTATACAGAGAGTGTTAGGCAAAATCAGTGTTTTTTATATTGAGCGTAAGTGAAAACAAGTACATTACAGACAATGAAAGGGTATCTGGCTCAGTTTACAAAACAGAAGAACATACTGCATTCACAGAGCATTAGATAAAACCAGTGTCTTGACATTGATTGTAAGTGAAAACAAGTGCATGCAATCAATGAAACCAATTTCTGTCTTTGTTTACTAAAGCAAAGAACATACTGCATGCACAGAGATTTACATAAAATAGTGTTTTGACACTGAGTGTATGTAAAAACAAGTGCATAACAGTCAATGAAACCAGTATCTGGACTAGTGTTCAAAACAGAAGAACATACCACATTCAGCGTGTGTTAGGATAAAACAGTGATTTGACATTGATTGTAAGTGAAAGTAGTGCATAGCAGTTAATGAAACCAGTATGTGGCTTAGTTCTCTATACCACAGAAATACTGCACTCACAGAGCATGAGCTAAAAACAGTGTTTTGACATTGCTGGTAAGGGAATACACGTGTATAGTAGTCAATGAAACCAGAGTCTGGCTTAGTTTACAAAAGCAAAGATCATAGTGTATAGAAAGAGACTTAGGAAAAACCAGATTTTGTTATTGACTATAAGTGAAAACAAGTACTGAGCAGTCAATGAAACAATGATCTGGCTTGTTTTCAATATCAAAAACATACTGCATTCAGGGAGCATTATATAAAACCAATGTTTTGACATTGTAAGTGAAAAGAAATGCATACTAGTGAATGAAACATGTATCTGGCTTAGATTTCAAAACCGAAGAACATATCACATTCAGAAAGCATTAGGAAAAAACAGTGTTTAGACAATGATTATAAGTGAAAGTAAGTTCATAGCCTTCAATAAAACCAGTTTCTGGCTTAGTTTTCAATAGTGAAGAAACTGTATTCACAGAACTTTAGGTAAAACCAGTGTTTTGACAATGAATGTAAGTGAAAACAAGTGCATGGAACACAGTGAATCCAATATTTTGCTTAGTTTTCAAAATATACTGCTTTGACATAGCATTAGGTAAAAGCAGTATTTTTATATAAGAACATACTGCATTCAGAGAGCATAAGGTAAAAATTGTGTATTTACAATGATTGTGATGAAACCAGTGCATAGGAGTCAAGGAAACGTGTATCTTACTGAGTTATCAATAACAAAGAACTTATTGCATTGAGAGAGCATTAGGTAAATCTAGTGTTTTGACATGGACTGTAAGTGAAAACAAGTGCATAGTATTCAAGGTAACCAGTATCTGGCTTAGTTTTCAATAGCAAAGAAGAAACTGCATTCACTGAGATTTAGGTAAACTCAGTGTTTTTATATTGACTGTAGTTGAAAACAAGTAATGACACCAGTATCTGGCTTAGTTTCCAAAATGATGAATTTCCTGCAATCACAGAGCCTTAGATAAAATGAGGGTTTTGAATTGACTGTGAGTGAAAGCAAGTGAATAGCAGACAATGAATCGGGTAACTCACTTATTTTTCAATATTAAAGAACATATGGCATTCACAGAGATTTTGGTAAAACCAGTGTTTTGACATTGTAAGTGAAAATTAGTGCCTGGTAGTCAATGAAAACAATATCTGACTTAGTTTTCAAAACCTAAGAACATACCTCATTCAATAAGGGTGAGGTAAAAACAGGTTTTGATGTTCAGTGTAAGCAGAAAACAAGTGCATTGCAGACAAAGAAACCAGTATCTGGCTTAGTTCTCAAAATGAAGACCATACTGCATTCACAGAGCATTAGATAAAACCATTGTTTTAACGTTGAGTGTAAGTGAAAACAAGTGCATAGCAGTCAATGGATCTGGTATCTTGTTTAGTGTTCAATAACAAAGAACATACTGAATTAAAAGATTTTTTGTAAAGCCAGTGTTTTGACATTGTAAATGAAAACAAGTGCATTGTAGTCAATGAAACCAATATCAGTCTTAGTATTCAAAACAGAGGAACATGCAGCATGCACTAATGGTTAGGTAAAATCAGGTTTCTGACGTTCATTGTAAGTTAAAACAATTGCATAGCCTTCAATGAAACCATTATCTGACTCTGTTTTTGAAACCAAAAATCATTCTGTGTTCACAAAGCCTGATGAAAAAAAACATAGTTTTGACATAGAGTGTAGGTGAAACCAAGTGCACAGCCGTCAATGTATGCAGTATCTGGCTTAGTTTTCTATAGCAAAGATAATACTGATTTCACACAGCCTTAGGTAAAACCAAAGTTTTGATATTGACTGAAGTGAAAAGAAGTACATTGTAGTCAATAAAACAGTATGTGGCTTAGCTAACAAAACATAAAAATATACTGCATTAACAGGTTGTTAGGTAAAATCAGTGATTTTTTATTGACTGTAAGTTAAAACAAGTTTATAGCAGTTAATTAAACCAGTATCTGACTTTGTTTTCAAAACCAAAAACTATAATTCATTGACATAGACTTAGATAAAACCAGTGGTTTGATACTGACTGTAAGTGAAAACAAGTGCATAGCAGTCTATTAAACCAGTATCTGGCATAGTATTCAAAACCAAAGAACATTCGAGATTGAAAGAATTTTTGGTATAACCAGTGTTTGATACTGACTGTATGTGAAACAAGTGCACTGCAATCAATGAATCCAGTATGTGGTTGAGATTTCAAAATAGAAGATATAATGCATTCACACAGAATTATATGAACCCAGGGATTTTATATTGACTAGAGTGAAAGTAAGTACATACTAGTCAATGAAAGAGAATCTTGCTTTGTTTTATAAACCAAAGAACATACTGCATAGAGAACATTAGATAAAATCAGTGTATTGACATTGTGAAAACAAGAGCATAGCAATCAATGAATCCTGCATCTTGCTAAGTTTCAACAACCAAAGAATATGTTGCATTCACAAACCTTTATGTAAAAGCAGTGTTTTCACATTGAGTGTAAGTGAATACCTGTCAATGAAGCCAGTATCTTGATTAGTTTTCAAAACCAAAAAATGCATTACATTCACAGAGCTTTTGGTAAAACCTGTGTTTTAGATGGGCTGTAAGTGAAAACAAGTGCATAAATTTCAATGAAACCAGTATCTGACTTGGATTTCAAAACTGAGGATCATACTGCACTCACAGATCATTGAATAAAGCCAGTGTTTGGATATTGACTATAAGTGGAAACAAGTGTGTAGTGTCAAGGATATGAGGATCTGGATTAGTTTTCAAAAATGAAGAGCATACTGCATTCAGAGAATGTTTGATAAATGCAGTGGTTGGATATTTTAAGGGAACACCAGAGCATAACCTTCAAAGAAACCAGTATCTGACTTAGATTTCAAAACTGAAGAACATACTGCATTCACAGAGCATCAGTTAAAACCACAGATTTGATATTGAGTGTAAGTGAAAACAAGTGCATAGCAGTCGATGAAACCAGTATCTGACTGAGTTTTAAAAACAAGAGAACATATTGCATCGCAGAGCATTTAGTAACCAATGTTTAACATTGATTGGACGTGAAAACAAGGGCATAGTAGTCAAAGAAACCAGTACCTTGCATAGTTTTCAAACTGGAAGAAAACACCATTTTGAAAACCTGAGAGTCAAACCAGTGTTTTGAAATTGACTGTATGTGAAAGAAGTGATTTGAAGTCAATGAATCAAGTATCTGTTTACATTTTCAAGATTGAAGGATATACGGCATTCACAGAACTTTAGGTAAATCCATTGTTTTGACATTGTACTTGAATATAAGTGCATAGCAGCCAATGAAACCTGTATCTGGATTAATTTTCAAAACTGATGAACATAAGCATTAAGAGTGCATTAGGGAAAACCAGTGTTTTGAAATTGATTGTAAGTGAAAACAAGTGCATAGCAGGCAATGAAACAAAAATCTGAATCAATTTTCAAAACCAAAGAATATACTGTATTCAGAGAGCTTTAGGTATAATCAGTGTTTTGACATTGACTGTAAGTGAAAACAAGTGCATACCAGTCAATGAAACCAGTATCTGGATTATTTTTCAAAACCAAAGTACATACTGCATTCAGAGAGGATTAGGTAAAACCAGTGTGTTGACATGATTGTAAGTGAAATGAAGTACAGAGCCTTCAATGAAACCTCTATCTGGTTTAATATGCAAAACTAAGGAACATACTACATTCACAAAGTGTTAGATAAAATCGGGGTTTTAAACTGGCCGTAAGTGAAAACATGTGCATAGCAGATAATGAAACCAGTGTCTGCCTTAATTTTCAAAACTGAACAACATACTGCATTCACAGCACATTATATAAAACTAGTGTTTTGACATTGATTGTAAGTTAAAACAAGTGCATAGCAGTCAAGGAATCCTGTATCTCTCTTATTTTCAATAAAAGAACATAGTGCATTCACAGAGCTTTAGGTAAAATCAGTGTTTTGACACTTGTAAATGAAAAAATTGCATAATCAACGAATTCAGTATCTGGATAAGTTTTCAAAACCAAATACCATACAGCATTCAGAGAGCATAAGGTAAAACAAGTGTTTAGAAATTGATTGTAAGTGAAAACAAGTGTGTAGCCTTCAATGAAACCAGAAGATGACAAGATTTCACAACCAAAGAATGAAGGGTATTCACAGATCATTAGGTAAAACCATTGTTTTCTTTGACTGTATGTGTAGACAAGTACATAGCAGCCTATGAACCAAGGATCTGGCTTAGTTTTCAATAACAGAGAATATACTGCA
>JAQZBX010060082.1:0-17387 GCA_029593785.1 Cabassous unicinctus | reverse complement strand
AATTACTGTTTGGGAAACAGGGCCCTAGCTAAGAGATTTTTGATATGGACATGAAGGAGGACTCAAGAAAAGCTCTTGGTACAAAGATCTGCTTAGCATGTGTAAATGGTTTATTGGATTGTCTGAGCTCAGTGTGATACAAACACAAAGCATTTTTACTTTCCCAAATGTCACCTTCTTCTGTGCTGGGATGAATCTCCCTTTCTAACCAATCACTGAAAGACATCTCAGGAAAATTCTATGCTTTTCTCTTCACTTTGTTAATAATAATAGTAATAATAATAATAAATAGCCCAGTTCAATCTAATTTAATTCAATTTAGAACTTCAATCTCAAATCCTCTCCTCTCCCTAGTGGGGGCACTGTCTTTCTTAAGGGACTTCCTTCCACTCCACATTCCGGGTATTCCTTTTTTCTCTAAAGTATTTAAGGGCAAGCAAGGGAGAGGGCTAAACATCCCCCTTTAACTGGTCTTGCTGTGGAACTCCCCCTGATATCAGTGATTCTCTTGAGGGACGCATGTGACCTTGGGCATCCCCCCAAAACACAGTGACATAGATTATTTTTTAAATTCCTCAGACACAACCAAAACCCCTAGCTCCATTGATCAATATTAGTCTCTTGTTGGCATTCTTTGCCTGTAGACAACCCACCTGACCAGAGGCCTGGTAGGACAGCTCAAGGCAGGTTGCCTTTCCTGGTGTCCAATTGGCCAATGGGAAAATCCTAACTTCTTGCCCCATGGAACAGTAAGCACATAAGCAGGCTTACATGGCCCACCTTCTCTGCACTGCTTTTTTCACCCATCCCTCTTTCCTTGTCATAATGTGTGCAGAGGACAGTTACAGTTCCACCACTTCAACAAGGATTGAAGTGCTCTTTTCTCTTTCTTGCACACACCCCTAAACTCTACAAGTGATCCTCTTAGACCTCCTTTATTTGGCTGTATAGAGCATCCCTTCTCCCATGCATAGCAGAAAGAAAATGCCATGGACCTTTCTCCTAAGACGATGACCCATTACTTGACAATTTTTCTCATATTCCTAGTCTCTCCTTTATGTATGTTGTAATGCAGATGGTGGGCAGGGTGGTGATGGTGGTGGGACCAGTCTTCCCACTGCAGAGTGTGTGCTATGGGCTTTATCTGTATGTTCTCTTTTTAGAAGGAAAAGCACTTGGACTCACTGTTTTCAGCTTTGGGAATCTAGCCAAAATCCTTATAAAACCTTCAAAACCTTGTTAAAACTGCATTTAATCAGAAAAATTTTAGTAGAAGTAGGCGAGCAATTACGTAACTGAGGGGGGTAATTAAAACCTAAAGAGGAACCCAGGGAAAAGCATGGTCATGTTGGAAGCCTAGGTGGCTTTTCCAGGCTCCCTTGTCCCATCTTCCCTACGAATGACTTAGTTGCAATTCATTGGCTAGAGATGGTTATGGTGATAGGAATGATATGAACTGGAAAGGGACTACAATTTGTCAAGGAAAAACTGTTCCACATTTTTGTATGTGTGGTGCTTGCTTGCTCGTTTGTAACTGATGCTTCTTGGTCAAAATGCACTCCCAAAACCTGCATTGCTGCATTGCTATTCCTGTTATACCTAATATATCAACCTAAGCAGATGATGAACTCTTCTAAAGGTTCAATCAGCTAAACCAGGTTCAGTCCTCACCATGTTTTCTCAGGTGGGCCAGGACCCACAGATGAATCCTCGTGTGCTCTCCATGCTGAGTTGTCCTCATGCTCTGGGAAAAGTGACTGGTTGATGAGTAGCTTTTCTGTCAGCACAGGACACCTGTCAATCTCTGACTCTGATCATTGAAAGGATGGGCTGTAAAGTGGGGACTATGACTCATCTTCCCCAGAAAAAAAGATGGGAGGCAATTGACATAAGAACATCAACATAGGGAGTCAAGGACAGGTTTGGGGAGCCTACACAGGAGTCCTGCATTTCATGAGGACAACTCCACTGAGTATCTCTGAAATGTTTTGATTCCTTGGCTTTTGCCCAATTTGTGTGATCTGTGTCATGCCCTGATTCTTGTCCAGCAAAGACTCAAGAATTGCCTAAGTTTGGGCTAAAAATGGAATCTGTGCTTGTTCCTAAAAACTACAGGGGACAAAAAAAGAAAATACCCTCTCCTCCAGCTAGATCTTAACTCCAGACTAAGTGGACTTCCTTCCCTCCTTTTCTTACCCCACTCTACCACAAATGAACTGAATTTCCTCTTTGGGAATATTCATCACTGCTGTATGTGGTGCTTGTCCTATTTGCTAGTTTCCAAGCTCTCTGAGGACAGATACTATGCCTCTCTATTTCATTGCTAGATCCCCTGGGCTAAGTGTGGTGTCTGTCCTATAGCTGATGCCCAACAAATGGTTTTCCAGTAAAGCAATATGGGGATGAACCAGTGAGAAAGAACTCTATAATGGAGGGTAGATGACGGCTCAGGTCAAATCCCAGGCTTGTGAGAGAAAAGACAGGGGCTTCTTTCAGGGTGTGACAGTTTGAAGCTTTTTGTGGATCCCAGAAAAGATCATTTTCTTGGAGTTAATTCATGCTGGTGGATGCGGGACCCTTTGATTGGCTTGGAGGTTGGGGTGGGGGCTTTGACTGGACTTCTTCAGTGAGGTGTGACCCAGGGTGGGTCTTGGTCCTCTTGCTGGAGTCCTTTATAAACGGAGGACTGAAAGCAGCAGACACACAAGAAAAAGCAGCAGAGACAGAGGAGTACTGAGAGGCTGAGAGAGAGGTCCCGGAGCCTGGAGGCTGGATCACCAGAACACAGAGGCTAAGAAAAAGGTCCCCTTAGAGGCTCAAAGAGAGGATGCCTGGAGGAGAGGGGAGAGACAAGCCATATGCCTGATCACCCACAGCTGAGCTTGGGGAATAAGTAAGCCCAGAGGAGAAGGCAGAGATGCAAACAAGCAGATGCCTCCATGTGCCTTGCCACGTGGAAGGAGTCCAGGTTCACCAGCAGCCGACCTTCAGTGAGGCAGCATCTCTGATGATTGCTTGATTTGGACACTTTCATGGCCTCAGAATTGTAGCTTTTAATCTAATATATTCCCATTATAAAAGCCAACATATTTCTGGTACATTGCTCCCAGCAGCTTTTAGGAAACTAACACAGGGATATAGTCAAGGGGCCAGGGTTGAACTTGCAGGAGGCCAGGGTTCCCTGAGTACTCCTTCCCGCAGGCCTGTCCCTCCACCTGCATTCTCTCACACCAGGTTCCTCCAGCAGAGTAGGTGTGAGTAAAGCTGTGCTTTTTCCATGCTCTTTTCTGCCCAGTCACATCACCCAGTCTGGCATTTCACAAGTGCTCATTTTCATCCATTGCAATTGTCTCTTTTTTACTGTATGCCTGTTGGGGAAGAGGAGTGATGGGGGTACTTGACAATATAAGTCAATGCCACTTCCAGCCTAGCTCTGAGGCTTAATCAGAACATAGAGTCTGGGGAGCCTCATTCTGAAGACAGGAACATGGTCCTGACGACATGTATCCCTGCCCCAGCCTTTCACCTGCTCTCCATCCAGAATTCCCATTCACCCATTCATAATTCTACAGGATTCTTGAAAGAACTCATGGTATCACAATTGTTCAAAGTGGGGCAACAGGTAGAGGGGAAGAGGGAAGAAGAAAGAACTGAAAGTTTCTGACAATGTATTTTATGCCAAAGAAAAAGTATCTGATCCTACAGGATTTCATATAGTCTGATCAAAATAATGTTCTATTTAAAATTGCAATATATTTTAAATTAATGATTATTAGTAACTTAATACTATTTTACTTGTGGTTATTTGCTTTGGAAATACATAGTACAATAAAAGACTTTTTCAATAAAAAAAAACATAATAGTTTTTCTTTGGAGGCTATAACATATTTTAATATTTATTTTTGTTGAAATTATTTATTATGAGAGATGAACTAAATGATAGCTTTATCACTAATATAATTAAATTCAAAGGAAAATAGTATTCAGTTTACACAAATTCACTATATATACACCTCCAGCATTATCGTGGTTATTCAATAAATAAAATATATATAGCATCATCAACCTCATCATTATCAGCAAATTCAACGAAATCTTCATCAATTATCAATATAATATATAGAATTAGTTTCAATCTTACATATGCCACAGACAGACACAGAGGACTTTTATTTTCCCTTAATTGTGGTTTCAATGATCCCCACAGATGGAGCTCACATTTTCACAGCATCTGTTCCTTCATGTGGATCTAACTCTGCTCTACTTCCTTCCCACCCAGCAACCCCATGCTGCTTCCAGAAGCCATGAAGTCATCACAAGGGCACTCTACCTCTCAAGGCATGTCCCAGCTCCATTCTTCCAAACCTTACCCATATACAGCTCATTCCCATGGCCCAGGAGCCTCAACTTAGTCAACATTCCTAAAACAGGGGCTGAGTACATCATCCCCCAAGAGGGAAATTAATACTCAACGGTGATGAGCCCAGGTCTGATGCCTTTGTACACACTTGTGTTGCATGGGTTAGCACATAGGATCATATTTAATTGTTTGGTTGTCCGTCTGTCTTTCTGAAGGGCTGTGAACTACTCAAGAGCAAAAATGTGCTCTTTTCACCTCTGTATTACCATTGCCTGCTAAGGACATAGCCTGAGTTCAGGGCATGTGAGCTGAATGAATGAATAAAAGTGGAATGGAAATCCCCTGTAATTGGATGGTCACTGAGGTTTCCTGCTTCCCTTTCGTCACTCCTCAAAATATGTGCCTAAGAAAATGCTGAAATCCCGGTTCTGGGAGTGTGTAGTGCTTCAGCCTCCCCCTGTATTGGGAAAGAGAATACATACTTGGCCTGTGCATTACAAAACACGGCTCAGGATAAAAGGGCTGAAGTCCTGGGATCCTCTGTCCACATCCACAATTGCCTCAGGAAGAGCCTTCTGCCTCCACAGAATCAGGTGAGTGTCCAGAGTGTCCAGCTAGAGAGAGGACCTGAGCTGAAAGGGGTGGAACAGAAGTTTCCATGTTTCAGCAAGGAGAGGGAAGCCAAGAGGACTGGATGGAGGCAGAAGGCGGCGGCCCATGATGGCAGGCAGCAGGGTGGGGAGGGGCAATGCGATGGTGGAATTGTGAAGAAGAGTCCATGAGTTGTGTCAGGGCTTCTGAGATGCAGCAGACCTCAGGATCCCACCCTTCCTCTTCATGTGCATGTTCCCAGAGATGTGCTCATTTCCTCCTCATGCCCTCGAGGTTGCTCTACCCTCCTCTCAGTTGCCCAGATCCATGACAAGCTCTGGGGAATCATGGCAACAGCTGCATGCTTTGTACACTGAAAACCTACAGGGGGCGCTGTTCATATTGGGTCTGCGTGACAGGCTCCTTCCGGTTGTGTGCAGACTCACGTATAAGACTGTCAGTCTTCTTTCCTGAGAGGAGAGAGAAAGGAAGGAAAGATCGTTTATCCAGTTAATTTAACTCCAAATCAGTTTCCATTTTCCTTCTCCAAATCTTGACTGAAGAAGCAACTGGTCTTGGGAGCAAGGAATCTAAACTTAAAGCAGTGAATAAGGAAACATTAGCATGAAGCCTCTGCATTGACACGTATTTCCTCTGTTTTTATTTTGCCCAGGCTCACTGACTTCCTGCTGAGATGTCCTGCCAGCAGAACCAGCAGCAGTGCCAGCCCCCTCCCAAGTGCCCCTCGCCCAAGTGCCCCTCAAAGAGCCCAGCACAATGTCTGCCTCCAGTCTCTTCCGGCTGTGGCCACGGCTCCCAGGGCGGCTGCTGCCTGAGCCACCACAGGCGCCGCAGATCCCACCGATGCCGGCGCCAGAGCTCCGAGGACTGTGACAGCGGCAGTGGACAGTCCGGGGGATCTGGCTGCGGCCACAGCTCTGGAGGCTGCTCCTGACCTGGGCTATGGAATGAAGAAAGAGAGGAAGGAAGGGGTAAAGGGAGGGAGAGGGGAGGAAGGGAAGGAGGGAAAAAAAAGAAAGTTTAAAGCTCCAAAGTGCCTAGAAGCAGTCCTGGTGCATCTTGTCCCCCCACCCACTTCCTTTTCCTAAGCACTTCCTCAGAGGGTTCATCCTGTTGGTCTCCAGAAGTCCAGTTCTTCCCCTTCTCCTTCTTTAATGTCCCTGTGAAAAAATAAACCCTTTTTTCCCGTTACAACCTTTGTCTAATATGTCCATTTCTTTGACTCACCCCAGGCTGCTCAGAGCAAAACTGGCCAACCTCAGGTGCAAAATCCTATCTCAGAAACAGAAACGTTCAGCTCACAAGAGGCTTTTGGGGGTTTTGCATATTGGGGTGGGGATTAAGGAAAGGTATTGGTGGGGACAAATTAATGAAAGTCCTGGGGTGAGATATGCTCTGAAGTTGGAATCTTCAGTGTCTGTTCAGGGGGTTAGCATAAGAACATGAGGAATTGTTCTGAGTTTCCCAACTAAATTACAGGGATGAGAAGAGCAGAATTGGAAAATGGGAAAAGAAGGACAAGACAAAAAAATGGAGGAGTAGAATATTAAATCAACCATAAAATGAAAAACTGAGAAAGAGAAGAGAGATTGTAGAGCATAAAAGCAAAGGATTTGGGAAGTGGATGTGGCTCAAGTGATTGAGCTCCCACCTACCACATGGGAGGTCCCAGGTATGGTTCCGGGTGCCTCCTAAAGAAGACAAAAAAGACAGTGAGCTGACGCAACAGGTTGGCACACCAAGCTGATGCAGCAAGATGATGTGACAAGAGACCCAAAGAGGAAAACATAATGAGAGACACAACAAAGCAGGGAGCAGAGATGACTTAAGTGATTAGACACCTCCCTCCCCCACATCGGAGGTCCAAGTTTCCTTTTCCAGTGCCTCCTAAAAAAGAAGACTAGCACACAACAAACAGACACAGCAAATGCAAAACAACAGGAGGGTGGGGAGAAATAAATTTAAAAAAATAAATCTTTAAATAAAATAAAATAAAAAATAAAAGCAAAGGATTTGAAATTGGAGTATTGGGGAGAGACTAAGTTGGGAAGTTCACCAAATTAGGAGTTCTTAAGAGAGCAGGCTTGGAGGAAGATGCAGGGTAGATGGGAGAAAATAACAGGAGATGAAGAAATGGTGACATCATTGAGAGTGGAAAGTTGAAGGGGGAAGAGAAATATAGCATTTGGGGGCTAGAGTAGCTAAAGAGGACACACTGCCAGGGAAACTCTGTGCTGCCTTCTTGTATGAGCCTCTGACAAGGAATGGCATTACTCTTCAGTGTTTCTGGGCTTAGATTTGTGTTTTTTCTGAATGAAGCTCAGTGCTGAGACAGTTTCCAGGAGAGCCAGCTATGGACTTTCTGTGTCTGGGAGAATTTCCTTCTCTAAAAAGGTAGCTGGGGAAAAAAGAGGGTTATTAGAAGGAAAAGGGTAGTTCTTATGCTCTTCTTGCCTCTTGGCCTGTCCTTGATCCCCATAATGGGAGCGATAAAGGCCTGAAACTAGTAGAGGGGCTTCATGAGCTTAGTGAGATTATAGACGAGAACCTGGAACTGCCAACACTGTGCACAAGAGGTAGGTCAGAGGCAGAGCTGCTCTGGGCCCCAAGGGTGAGACAGCGTGGGGAGAAAGCCATTCTTCCTCCTCTACCTGGAGCCAGCACCATGCTAACTCCTGAGAGCAGGTGCTTAGGCAAGGGGAGTTAAGTAATTTACAGACTAGATTCAGATACCATGTCCCCAGCTCTGCTGCACCCCAGTTGCTGATGTGCAGCTAGAATTTGGTTAATGGGGTTCAGTTGCTATACACCCTGAAATACACAGTAACTATGGATTGGAGACCAACCAGCACAGATTCTTCAAAGTTTGTGGCTTTGAGTACATTGTAGCTTTGAGTGCACACACATTGCTGGATATTTCGTTTGCAGGAGTAAGTAGCCTATCATGTGGATTCCAAAGCCTGCTCAAATGTAAACCCCACATCTGTAGCCAGTGGAGCTGGGCAGTGAGTTGACTGGCAGAGCTGATTTGGCATCAACCTCCTATTAGGGTTCATTTTTACACTTTTTATTACTGTTCCTTAAGAAATTATATGTTTGTGGGTATTGGAGTAAAACTTTTTTACTCTTTACCACTTCCCAAGGTCTTTTTAAAAATGAAATAACAAAAAATGTATTTTATTCAGTTGAATTCCCAAAGTATCACATGGGTTTTGTCCTTTGCCTGGCTTTCCATGCCCCAATTCTGATTTCCCTCAAAACCTTTAATTTTTACTGTTGCCATAGATGGATAATGCCTTTTAATCTTTGTGAAATTATCTCAAGACTCACCTTGGCTTGAGTGGCAGGCTCCCATTCCTCTGTCCCATTATTTCAAAGATGTGGCTGTCAGAGTGAAACGGCATACTTGGTTCACATCAAGAGTGATCATCTAAGTTTGGGATATAGGCAAATGCTGCCTTTTAGTTCAAAAGCTGGTAAAGACACTCCTCCACGAGTCCCTAGTGTAACAGTAACACGGCTATGTCTCTATTGTTGTTGAGCTCAAAAACTAACACTCATTAGCCAAAAAATAATGAGCAAGAGTTTCATTCTAGCTTAAATCTCTTGAAAGGAGTTTACAGGTGACCCAAAGCATAACCCCTTGAAACATTTCTTGTGTCTACTTTTTTTATCTTCTGGGTTTTCTCACAGCTCAGAGCCTGTCATTTGCGGAACATCCCACACCCTCTCTTTGGAAACACCCTCAATTCAGATTTCTTCAGAACCTACTAACTTTCCACCTCACCTCTCTCACCAAGTCCGTAAATTGTAGCTGACGTGTCTTCGTCTCTTAGACCTGTCCTCTGCCTGCATGCCCTCCATCCTCTTTGGTCTCTTTCTTCTCTATTTTTAGATTCTTTATACCACCTTGCCCCTTCCAAGAGTCCTAGTGGAAGGAGGCAGCAACTTTTCTTATTCTGAGGATTCCTCAACGGACACTGGGGCCTCCAACGTCAGGTCATCCCTCAACACATTTTACACAAAATGTCAGGCCTTATGCTGAAAGGGTTCTGTCCCAAACCACCACCTTGCTTTCCTCCACGCTTCCACCCTCAAAGCCCCCCAGGCCTCCTCTGTGGGGAGGACATCTGCCAGGATTAGTCCCCGCGCTGGGCCTGCCAGTCCCTCAGGAGCTGAGGGAGGCCTGAGACCCACTCAACAGCCTTGGGTGCGGAAAGGTAAAAGGACAAGTGAGATTCAGGCGGTGACGATAAGAGGCTTTATTTTCCTATCTGTTCAGACACAGGCGATGATAAACATCATCAGGTACAGAGGAAAAGGAGTCTGCAGGTCCCTGGAAAATAATACTTGGGCAGAGCCTTCTAGGGAAAGCTCAATTCTCCCCCAACATTTCAGCTGTTCAATCAAAAAAAAAAGCAGATTAGGGTGTCTGAGAAAGGAAGCATCCAGGATCCAGGTGGAGTTTTTCCTTGGCACTTTAAACCCTTGTTTTCTCTAAAATTGCTTGTCTCTGCACCAAGAGTCCAGGTCAGCAGCAGCCCCCAGAGCTGTGGCCGCAGCCAGATCCCCCGGACTGTCCACTGCCGCTGTCACAGTCCTCGGAGCTCTGGCGCCAGCATCGGTGGGATCTGCGGCACCTGTGGTGGCTCAGGCAGCAGCCGCCCTCGGAGCCATGACCACAGCCGGAAGAGACTGGAGGCAGACATTGTGCTGGGTTCTTTGGGGGGCACTTGGGCGAGGGGCACTTGGGAGGGGGCTGGCACTGCTGCTGGTTCTGCTGGCAGGACATCTCAGGAGGAATTTGACCTTAGGCAAAATAAAAGAAGCAGATGAGCACAGGTGCTTCAGACCAATATCTCCTCCCTTGTGGGTTCTGTCCAACACTTGCTCCACATAATCAAGCTGTTCTTTAAGCCAAGATCGGTGGGAAAGAAATGGGAATATGGAAGGGACACATACATTTGTATAAGAAGTCTCAGGTATGTCAGATGGATCATGTGCAGCCCTGACCACATGATCCAAACAAGATGGGAAGGAATCCTGAGGTCCGGTGGCATCTGCAGTCACAGAGCTCCTGATGTGCCACCGAGGCTCCTTCCTTACCATCACCTCCCCCACTACTGGCCACGATGGGCTTCTTCCTACTGTTTCCACTTAGGTCTCAGGCTGTCTTCCCAGAACATGCCCAGCCGAGGTTCTGCCCCCTTCTGAACACTCACCAGATGCAGAGGAGGCAGGAGATGGTTGTTCCTGAAGAAGTTGTGAATGAGGAGCCCAGGCCAGGAGCCCTTTTATCCTGTTCTATGTTTGTGATGCACTGGTTGAGTATGTTTGAGCTTTCACAACCCAAACACTCACAGTGCACCAAACACTCACAGCTACCTGCCTCCAGTATCTTCCTGGGCACATGCCTAAAGGCCTATTAAGGTGGAACCAGGATGTCCTTGTGACTTCCAAATCCCTTCCTACTCACATCTGCTCTGGACCTGCTGTTGCACTTTATTAGTTCGTTCAGTTTCCATGCCTTAATGCAAGCTCTGTCCTTTGTACTTCTCTCAATAGTAATAATATAGACGTGAATGTGGCATGTTTCTTCCCTTGAGTAGCTCACAGACTAACTGGACCATAATCAGACAAATAAATACATTTGATCTGATGCGATAATTGCAATCACAGAAGTGTTTACAAAGGCCTCAGTCCTAACATCCCAGGCTTTGGAGGTCAATCCCCCGTTGCACTGGAAGTCTCCAGGGGCTGAAGGAGCTTCCAGATGTTCTCTGGGGGTGGTGGGGCAAGACAAGATCATTGGCCTGTGGGAATGTGACATTCAGTGTACGAGCCAGTTCCCATCTAACATAGAAAGGCTACAAGGACCTCATAGACCCCAGGTTGCAGCGTGGGGACCAGAGGAGGAGGTAAAGTGGAGAATGGATTTATAATTGTAGAGGTGACAAGATGGATATATTTTTTAAAAAGATGAAAAATATTGTGTGTCCACATCTATCTGACTGGGGTATGTGTGCTATTGATTCTAAGATGGTAGGTATTGATAGAGGAAATAGTTCGTGTGCTTGGAAGAGTCGCACAAAGAACCAATGACAATGATGTTGTTAAAATGGTTGATAACCATGAGGCTGATGATAGTGGAGGTGCTATGCAGGCCTCATTTGGTAACACTGACCTCATCGTGGCTAAGGTTTGGATATTGTTTTCCCATTGGATTGTTTTCCCATTGGATTGAATTGTGATATTATATGGATGTATTCCTCCTTGAATTTTATTTCTAATATGATAATAAAATATATTACATTTCACTTACCAACAAAATTAATTAATTTATCTTTGGGACTTTAATATTCACATATTTAAATTTAATTAAGTGAAATTAAGTACAACCTCATTGTAGCAAATATTTCTGATTTGCTGTAAGCCTGGAGGACTGGCTGCCTGTTTTTAAATACTAAATATTAAAGCTTACAGTTTCCTTTTTCTTGCACCAATTTACAATTTACCTATTTGGAATCAGTGATTCCAAGAGTTCTTTCAAGATACATGTGGGAGCATGGATGGTCTTGGAATGTAGAGAACAGGATTTCCTATGGTGGGAAAGCTGGGCCAGCCTTCCATGTCCTTTCTGTCTTCAGAATAAGATCCCAGTTCCCCTTTGGGTGTGTTTTCCATTTCAGCCAAACTGCTGCACTGGGAGCAGCCATTAATTTACTCTGGTGATTTTCCTATAAAGGTTTCCAGGGCATTTTTTTTTTTCCATACCAAACTGGATAATGAGACTGCAGAGGAACTAGGAGTGGAGGAAAACACTAAAGAGTGGCAGATGGGGGTGGGGGTGACCTGAGTGGAAAGGAAGTCTGGGCTCTGCCAGTTCTGTGCTGGCCCCTGGTCTACAGTCCTCACTGGAGACATGGCTCCATGGCTCTTGTCAAAACCAAGATTTGATCTCAAGACCCCTCCTTCCTAATTGTAATCATCAGTCCTCTGTCCTGGAATTTTCTCTCACTTAAGTAATTCATTCCCACAGTCCTTTATTTGAAAAGCCAAGGCTGAATGTCAGCTAAGAATCTGCAGTGAGGATAAACACTAAACAAATATTTACATCTGTGATGACTGAGCCTGGGTGAAAGGAAGGTGTTACAGGGTAGGTTGGAGGAGAATTAGCTTTGTTCAAGACTAGCTGCAAAAGTGAAGATGATTTTTCCACATAGTGTGGTTTTCTGAGGCCATTTTTTTAATTCCAATGGTGTGTGATTTTGAGTTGCTGTGAGACTAGACTTCGGGTGTAACACATCTCCCACAGTCAGTATGGTTAAAAACATTTCAGAACCTGTCAGCAGAAGGGATCTCCATGAATTGAGAGTGGATGTGTAGCTGGTTTCTGCCCACCTCCATTCCTGAGTCCCTTAGATTAGATTTCTCCATATCCTGATGTCCCCATTCTTTTCCTGCTTGAGATGGAGTTCCTTAATCTCACCCCTTCCCCCACCTCACGGCCTGCCCTTTCCTTATCAAAACAGAGTCCACAGTGACCCTGAGATGACAGAAGGTACTTGAACACATGGCCCAGTTACTTCTCCCAGAGATGAGCACAGCTCCAAATGGTCTGCTCTGTGAGAATTTCTTAGTAGTCCTGACATCCTGAGGACCAGGGATGAAGAAAGAGATTGCCTGGAGGGTCCAAAATGCTAATTTCCTCTGTTTCATAGTAATGCATATGTCAGCACTGGAACAGGAAGGTTTACTTCCAGGGTGAGCCTTCTGATCCAGGCACATTAGTAATAAATGAGTAAATAAACAAATGAGGACCAACCTTTCTCCTTTGCAATGTATGACCTGATATCACATGACATGATATGACCTGGGAAAAGCACCTGAGTTATCCCTAAAGATGAAACGAGCAAGCCTGAAAATTGACACCTTGCATTCCCATTTGAAGAAACTTATTCTTGGAGTTTGTGTCATTTAGTTTTCTTATTATTGGATTTCAAGTGCACAGATTTAGATTAAACTTGGCTCATAATATGTAGTCTTCAACAGCCTGTACAAAGCCCTATTTACTCATTTATCTATTACTTAAATAAAAAGCACACAAAAACCACCACCTAAACAAAAACGAGAACTTTGATAATTATGTACGTATGTAGCTCTCTCTCACCCCATGCCCCTTCCTGTACCATCTACCGTGACGGTGATCCTGAATCTTGTGTTTATCTTTCTTTGCTTCTCTCTTTGCGTATTTTTTATCACATTTACATGTATTCCTAAAAAGTAGTGTCTTTTAATTTCTCCTATGTTTTAAATCCAATTTCTTCAGGCATTATTTACATACAGCAAAATTCATCCATTTAAGGATACAATTCTATGAGCTTTGACTAATGCACACAGTCTTATGGGCACCAGTACAATCAAGAACAGTCCCACTACCCTAAAATATCCTCTCGTGCCACTATGTGGTCGACCCCTCCCACAATACCCACCCTTTGCAACCACTGGTCTGTATTCTGCCCTTATAAATTTGCCTTTTCCAGAATGTCTTATAATTGGACTTAAATAATATGTGGCCTTTAAAGCCTGGCTTCCTTGCCTTAGAATAATGCATTTGGGAGTCATTCAGATTGTCTCTCGTATCAGTAGTCCTGTCCTTTGTATGGCTATACAGTATATCATGGTTTGTTTATCCTTCACCAGCTGAAGAACATTTGGAGTGTTTCCAGTTTGGGGTAATTGTGAATGCAGAAACTACAAACACCTGCTTACAGGTTTTCCCGTGAACATAAATTTCATTTCTCTTGGCTAACCACCTAGGAGGAGGATTCCTGGGGCAAATGTTAAGTGTTTGCTTAACTTTTTAAGAAACTACCAAACTGTTTTCCAAAGCAGTTGTACCATTTTGCATCCCTGCCAGCAATGATTGAGAGTTCTAGTTACTCCACAATCTTTTTAGTATTTGGTATTTTCAGTTATTTTTGTTTTGGCTTTTCTAGTGAATGTGCAATAATATCTTGTTTGGTTTTAATTTGCCTTTCTCTAATGACTAGTGATGTTGAATGTCTTTTCATATGCATATTTGCCATTCGCATATTTCTTGATATACTTTAGTGTCTGCTCAAATCTTTTGTCCATTTTTAACCGGGTTGTCATCTGTATTCTTTTTATTGATTTTTGAGCATTCTTCATATAGTCTAGACTTATATCCTTTATCAGACATGCGTTTTGCAAATATTTTCTCCAACCTGAATTTTCTTTGCATTTTCTTTACAATGTCTTTTGAAAAGCAGAGATTTTTTATTTTGATGAAGTCAGATATCAAGGTTTTCATCTTGAATTGTTCCTTTTTCTCACATCTAAAATAGTTTTGCCCAATGCAAAGTCACAAAGATTTTCTCATGATTTAATCTACAAGTTTTATGTTCTACATTTTGGTCTATTATCTATATTGAATTATTTTTTGTATACAGTATGAAATATGATTCCTTTTTTTTTACCTATGAGTGTCCAAATGTTCCAAGACCATTTGCTTAAATGACTATCCTTTCTCCATTCAGCTGCTTTTGTACCCCTGTATAAAATAAATTAATCATATATTCTGGATCTATTTTTCAACTCTATATTCTTTTCCATAGATCTATCTTCACCTTGTTCCCAATCTAGGAGAGACTAGGAGAAATCAGTAAGGTGATGCTTTCTCCTAAAGACTGTGGCATTCTGGGGCCCTCTGCTGACAATCCTTGGGTCCTTGGCTTTTCCATCACATGGCGATGTCTTTTCCTTTCTCTTTTGGGCTCTGTTGACTTCCAGCTTCTACTCCTTCTGGTGGCTTTTTCTCTGTGATCTTCTCTACAAGGCCGCTAGTAATAGGATTAAGAGCCATCCTGATTCAGTTGGCCACACCTTAACTAAAAATAACGTTACAAAATGTCATATTTACAATGGGTTCACACTCACAAGAACTGAATAAAATTAAGAACATGTTTTTCTGGGGTACATAATTCAATCTACCACAGTGATGTCACCATCCCAGTCACATGTCAAGGTCAAGCCAGACCTTCTGGGTGTCCTCAAGTGTGATGTTAGCACCGCTTCCGTTCAGCTGATCCTGTCTCTCTGTATTGTCACCCAAACCAGGGCACTTTTGAGTAATTACACTGGGACAGCAGTTGTAAACTATGACTTTACATAAACCAGGAGAGAGAGTAACCCACCCAGGTGGCTTTACCTAAGGTATGCCAGGTCCAGAAAAGCAGATGAAAATAGAAATGTGTTTCCACCATTCTCTCCCTCCTCATCCTCACCACTAAGTCTGGCATGATAAACATGTCCGTTTTCATCATTTGTATTTTTCCCTTTCTAGTTCACTATATAGTTGTAGGGATCTCAAATGCATGAAGGAGATAGCCACCAAACGTAAAGTGAGGCTGAGATTCAAGGTATGCCCAGGCTGTGTGTGTGTGTGTGTGTGTGTGTGTGTGTGTGTGTGTGCATGCGCATGTCAAGAACCACATTCTGAAGACTTGAGAATGTCGGTGAGGGCTGAATGCCTTCCCCAGCTGTCTCCACCATCACGACTGAGTTAAGCTCCTAAGGCCCAGGAAAAGCCCTTCCCTTTCAGGTCTTAAAATAATTCATGGCATCTCTATGTTTCAGTGTGGGTGAACTTGAGACTCAAGTGAGGAAAATAAAATTGTTTACATATCCCAGAGTCCTCAGGATTGGGAAATGAACTGTGGACTAGAGTGGACTTACTGGTATTCTACTATAGACGTATTGTGATTCTAGCATTGGAAGAAATTACAACATTGATGTGGAGGCAGTGGCCACTGGAGGCTCTGGGGGCAGGGAAAGGGAAAAACAGTTGTAATTCAGGGGCTTTTTTGGGACTTGGGAATTGTCCTAAGTGACATTGCAATGACAGATATAGGCCGTTTTATATCATCACATAACATGCAGAATTGTGTGGGAGAGAGTGTGGTCTACAATGTCAACTATGGTCCATGATCAGTGGCAAAGCCCCAGGATGCATTTATCAATTGCAATGAATGTGCCACACTAATGAAGGATGTTTATGTGGGAGGGTATGGGGAGTGGGGCATATGGGAATCCCTATATTTTTTGTGCAACATTTATGTAATCTAAGTATCTTTTAAAAATTAAAAAATGTTATTAAAAAAAATAAATAAAATTGTGTACAGGTCCTCAGATTTCACAGCTCATAAAAGAAAAGAACACATTCACTATAAAAGGGTTTCATTCTAAATATCATTTAAGTAACTGTGTGTACTGCTTTATATCCTACTTTTTACCATTTAACAATAGGTCATGAACATTTTTCTCCTCAAGAAAATATAAATCCATGATATGATTTCATTTAATGGCACAAATTATTTTAACTTATATATGGATTATTAATGTTTATTTGTAGTCCTAATTATAATTTTCTTTAAATATACCATGATATCATAATAAATTCAAATTGGCAAATAGATTCCAGTTTAGATGAAATCACAAAACACAAACTGTAGGTATTTTCAGCTCTGCTCAATTTATCTATTTGTCTAGGAAACATGACTTGGTTCTTTCCCCTTCATGCCCGGAAACTCCGTTCTCATCCCCAGAAGCCAGAAGGTTATCCAAGGGACCTCATTTCTACCAGAGAGGACTCCAACACCCATCTCCTATCCCTTACCTGTCCATCACATTATCATGAGCTCAGGTGCAATGCTCAGTGACATCTGAAGGCCGTGGCCTTTGGGGTAGGCTGGGAACACTGTGCACATTATATTACAACATATATTGCATAGGATTTGTTTTATGATTTATATATTTGTTTACTTGTATGTGTGTCCTGTTAGAGAAAGACACCAAGAACAGAATTCTGTTTTAGTCATCTCTGTTCCCCAGATAGCATGTGTGACAGAATTTACACCAAGTCATGTCAGCAAAAGGAAAGAAGGAGGAACAAACAAATGAAGGAATGAAGAAGGAAGGGAAATGGCGAGGAGATTCCCAGTGGTGGCTATGTGGACAGTCATCAAGCTTCCTGTTTTAAAGACATTGCCTGGACATTATGCAAGTACCCAGGAAAGGGATGGAAGCCTCCTCCTGGGAGTGTGCCCGGCTGTCACCCTGGCCCTGGGTGGGAAAGAACAACATACTCAAGCTGTGCGTCACCAACCAGCTCAGGATAAAAGGGCGCCTGCCCTGGGCTCCACATCCACAGCCTCCTGAGGAACAGCCTTCTCCTGCCTGCTCTGCATCCGGTGAGTGTCCATCAGGGGCCAGGAGAGGAGCATGAAGTTCATAGCAGAGGAGAGGGAAACAGGGGGTCTGGATGGCAACGTGCAAATAGGACCACAGAGGGCAGCAATGGGGGGAGTGAGGGTGAGGAAGTAACAGGACTCTG
>JAQZBX010060081.1:0-17288 GCA_029593785.1 Cabassous unicinctus | reverse complement strand
CACAAAGCTGAAGAACAAAGTAATAGATATTTCAAATTCTTTGGAGGTGTTCAACAGAAGATTGGAGTTTAAAGAAGATGGAATCAGAGAAGTTGAGGAAGAGACAATTGAAATCATTCTCTATGAGGAATTGAAGGCAAATAAATGAACAACAACAAAAAACCTAAGCAGAGCCTAAGAAAACTGTGGGGAACCATCAATCAAACCAATATATGCAATGAGACAGCTCCAGATGGAGAAGAAAGAGAAAAAGGGAAAAAGAATTATCATCACAGAAACATTGAATGAATACTTCCCAAAGTGTCAGTGATATCTTTTTTTAAGTGTGTTTTCCCTCTACTCTTTTTTCATTTTTCCATATGTAAAATGTCCATCCATTTCCAAAAGTAATGGCAAATGTTAAGTGTAAAAGAAAACTAAATTAGGAAACCATTCAGCTTTAGTCTTTACATACCATGTATAAAACATCATGTGGAGAGGTTTACATGGCAATTGTTAATCTGCAGTACTGTGGACTTTTAACATTTTGTCCCCTTTTCAGTGAAACAGTAAAAATACTTATCTACCATTACTGTTATTAGCTGTTTATTTTATTTTTGATGGTAATATTCTATCCTTAAGACACTATTGCAACTAAATTGGGCTTTACCATCTTGGATTTAGTAGGTATAGAAGACAATAGATTACCATCTTTATTGCTGTAATGTGTTAAACATTATATGTTAGTAGAATCTCGTTTAATTGTTTCAGGTGGAAAGTATTCATTGAGCTTCCATTTTGAGTATGTTTAGACTAAACCTACAATGAAAAAATAAATATATATATATATATATAACTTAACACTAGAGGAACAATTGAGTTAGTAGTTGGAATTAGATGAGATAAAAGTGCCTGAATAGAACTTGTTAGGAATAATGCTTTCATAAGTTGTTGAAATTGCTGCCTTTTTCTTTTCTTAATATCAAATAGGACCATGTGTGGCATATTTTAATCCCATTTTTGAATGTAACAGATAAAGAGAGAAATCTAAAGTCACAAGAGAAAAACAACATATCAGATACAAGGAAGCCTCAGTTAGGTTTATTGCTAATTTCTCATCAGAAACCATGGAAGCAAGAAGGCAGGAGAAAAAAAAATACTTAAAATGCTGAAAGAAAATAATTGCCTACTAAGAATATCACACCTGGTAAGAAAAAAATTTCTTTGTGTTTTTGTTGTTTAATTCCACTTTTTACTTCCAATATGATTAAAAAGGAAAATTTATAAAATACAATGATTAAACAGTGGTTTTGGACTCATGGTATGTAACACATAATTTTTGAAAAGAACTACATACAGGTGGGGGATGGTGAGATATGGGAAAATATTTTGTACATATCATTGAAGTTTAGTTGGTATCTAAGCTAACAAGAATGTTAGAGGTTTAAGATATTAAATTTAAGCCCCATGGTAACTCTAAAGAATATATCAGAGAATATTGAATCTCACAGAGAAATAAATTGGAATACAGCTAGCAAAGTGAAGGGGCATAAGATTATGAGGAGTTATGCATATTGGGTGTGGGATTTCTCTTTTGGGAGACAGGAAAGTTTTGGAAATGAAATGTGGTGAAGATAAAAAACGTTGAAAATGTTTGAGATCGCACTGTGTGGTATGTTTGGGAGTAGTTGATATGGTAATGTTTATGTTTCATATATATTGCCAGAATTTAAAAATTCAAATGAGCAAAAAATCACAATGACAATTAACTGCAACATGTGATCCTGGATAGTATCTAATAAGGAAGGAGACAGGACCAAAAAGGACGTTAGAGGACACGTGAAAAAAATAGAATATAGATTGCAATCTTCATATCAACGATCTATTTCTTAAATTTAATAAGTTTATGTAGCATGGTTACATAAGTAAGTATCCTGGTTCTTAGAAAATATATGTGGCACTGTTAACTTTAAGAAACATGAGGTATTCAACCTAAACTCACATACTCAGAAAATGGATTGATAAATGTATAGATGGAAAGAAGGATAAATGGATAGGTGAATAGAGGGACTGATAGATTGATGGACACATAGAATGATATGGCAAAAGTGGCAAAATATTAAAATTGGTGGATATGACTATCTGGAGGGATTGGGATGTATTGGAGGCTTTGTATGGGTTTTGTACTAATTTTGTAACTGTACTATAAGTTTGAAAGTATTTCAAAATAAAAAGTTAAAAAATTAATAATCCTAGTAAAAGTTTGAATGTGCAAAGGCTGAAATATTTTCTTATATTTTCAAATTTTCTGTAATTGATAACATGCCATGCTTCTTTTAAAAATAAATTGGTTACTACCTGGCTCATCTACATAGCTCTTTCCTTAGGAAGACATTATTGTCCAATTATATATTCAAGTAACAGTATTACAAAGGTGAAGGATAAAGTTCTGTTTGTTTGCTTGTTGGTGCCTTTATTTTATACCATCTCTTGAGTTATATTTAAATGGTTATTTATATGTAGCAATACTGTGCAAGGTGTAGATATTTGTTTATGTAGACCCACTAATATTTAATCCCCAGAGACATGACACAATTTAATAGTGTTCTAACTCTCATTCATTTTGAATTCTTGCTACAATATGATATTTTTTATTTCTGAAGCTCTATATTCAATTTTCCAAGCTTGTGGGATTGCACATGAGTGGAATTCCCACATAACACACCTCTACCAACACACGACATTGTTGTGGAGGATTTCTTAAAGATTATGAGATAATGTTGTCAGACTACTACAACTAACCATGGTCTATATCTTACATTTGATATATTTTTCCATACACCCCTATTATTAACACAGTACATCTTTGGCATTGATGAAGAATATTACAGTATTTCTGTTAATGATAGTCCATGGTTGCATTAATTGTATTTTTCCCATGTTTCTCCACATTTTTACCACCTTAAAATAGCGATGTAATTTTTTCTAGTTCATAGAATAACATGATTGTATTTGTACTATTAACCACCCACCCATTTGTACTATTAACTCATCCACTTCTGCGTTTACTAAGTTATTCAGTCCCTAAATTATTCTCTAGCTTTCTTTCAATTGAAACTTACCTTAGTAGACTACCCTTTTCAGCCACAATCACCTTTAAACACCAGATGTGGTAGTTCTACTCACTATAATGTATTATCATCAACTCTATACATTTCTACACTTTTACACTCTTCAGTCAAGTATGTGTTTTTTAACAAATTAATTTATTGATACATATTAATAAAGTATATATCCATCCAAAGTGTACAAACAATGGTATTCGGTATAATCACATAGCTGTTCATTCATCACTGCAATCATTTTAAGACCATTTTCATCATTTCAATAATAATAAACAAAAATCAAATGAACAAACATACAAAAAAACTTCATTAACTCTAAATATCTCTATGCTACCCATGCCATACAAAGTTCTATGCTATTTCCATTTCTTTAGTTTTTTTGTATTTATATTTTTTAAAAACAGTCTTATATATGCAATATTACCCATATTCATATTTTCCATGAGGATATACTATGTCATACAGTTCCACGTTAAATTTTTTTCTTTACTTCTAATAATATATATGACCTACGATTTTCCCTTTCAACCACTGTCATACCCATATAAGTAACTCTGCTAGTTACAAACACTATGATGCACTTTCACCCTTTCTATCATTTCCAAAAATTTCCATACAATCTTTATACCAATTCTGCACAGATTAACCATTAACTTTCTATTTTTTTATCCTCATTCTAGGTTCTGGTGACCTATATTCTAATTATTAATTTCATGATTCTACACAATATATTTAGTTCATGATAGCACAATCATAGAGTATTCTTCTGTGTGTGACTTACTTCACTCAACAAAATGTCCACCAGTCTCATCCATGTTGTCATATGATTCAGAACTTCATTTTTTCTTACTGCTGCATAGTATTCCATCATGTCTAAACACCATAATTTGTTTTTCCATTCATCAGTTGTTTCCATCTTCTGGCAATCATGCATAATGGTACTATGAACATCACTGTACAGATATCTATTTGTGTCACTGCTCTCAGGTCTTCTGGGTATATAGCTAGGAATGGTATTGTCAGGCCACATGGCAAGTCTATATTCAACTTTGTTAGGAACTGACAGACAGTCAGAGTGGCTGTATCGTGCTACATTCCCACCAACAGCGAATAAGCATTTCTATTTCTCCACATCCTCTCCAACATTTACAGATTTCCAATTTTTAAAAAATTATTATTTTTTAAGATATTTAAATTACATCAATGTTACACAAAACATACAGAGATTCCCATATGCCCCATTCTCCACACCTCTCACACCCTCCCACATGAACATCTTTCATTATTGTGGCACATTCATTGCAATTGATAAATGCATCCTGGGGCTTTGCCATTAAGCATGGACCATAGTTCACATTATAGTCTACAGTCTCTCCCACACAGTTCTGCATGTTTTGTGATAATATAATACGGCCCACATCTGTCATTGCAACATCACTCAGGACAATTCCCAAGTCCCAAAAAAGCCCCCGTATTACAATATTTTTCCCTCTCCTTGCCCACAGAGCCTCCAATGGCCACTGGCTGCACATCAATGTTGTAATTACTTGCATTGCTAGAATCACAATATGTCTATAGTAGAATACCATTAAGTCCAATATAGTCCATAGTTCTTTCCCCAATCATGAGGATTCTGGGATGGTGACGTCCACTCAACCTCCAATTGAGAGGGACTTATATCCCATGGGGAAGATGAACGGGGCTACCTTTTCTGCAGCTGCAGAATCTCTCCATTTCCTGAGGTGGCTGTTGTCCATCATCATCTCCCCACCAGTTGTCCTGGGTGAGTCCAGTTAACTGTAGAGTAGGTGTTGCAACTCTGACAAGGTTCCAGGCCCAGCTGGCACATGGACATTGCAAAGAATTGAGTCTGTAGATGTACACCTACAAACTCCGCACTAAGTACAGGTTTAAATAGAAGGGACAGATGAGCCATGTGCAGGGAAGACATAATTTAGTCCAACTCTGTCAATCTCAGGAGCACAAATTTCAAAGTAGGTCCCATTGACAAGGCAACAAACTCTGGAGATATCCACCCTGACCATAAGATCTGGGTATCTTCAGAGCCATCAGGAGCCCCACTATATGGGGTAGTATCTACTTTGGCAATCTATGAGATCCTGCTGAGATATGCATAAGTGTTACCTCTGGGATGACCTCCCGACTCACTTTGAAGTCTCTTAGCCATATAAACTCATTTGTCTTTAACTTTCCCCCCTTTTATTTGAGGTCTTTTTCCAGTTGCTTTGCTAGTTCATGCTTGGTAGCAATCCCCCGGTGCCAGGGAGGCTCATCCCTGGGAGTCAAGTCCCACAGTAGGGGGTAGGTAATGCATTTATATGCTGAGTTTGGCTTAGAGAGAGGCCACATTTGAGCAACAAGGAGGCTCTCAAGAGGCAACCCTTAGACAAGCAATAACAGTAGGCTAAGTTTCAATTTCTAGTGAAAGGCTCATAAGCCTAGTCATCAATATCAAGGGCCCATCAGTGGATCATCCTCCTTCACCAGTCACTGGCCCTGCACTTGGAGGACTGCTGCTGCTCCCTTAGAGAATGTGGCAGAGCCCTCCAGGATGGGAATTCAGTATTCTCTCAGTTATTGTGTGAGTCTCCACCCACTGTGACAATGTCCCATGAATATTTGAACATTTTTATATACCTTATATTGTGCTCAGGTAAACTTCCTCCCATGCATCCCCAATCCCTGAAACCTCACACCAATGATCCTCTCCTGTCCCAGTTGTAACCCTTCTGTGATCCAAAGCCTCTTCAAAGATGAAGCCATGACAATAGCAAAATACAATTAATAGGAAAATGGAATAATAATGATAAGTTTAACATAAGAGATAAAATACATAAAAATTAAAAAAAAACTAAAGCTAAAATAAAATTAAAAGATTGGGATATTTAAAAAAATGAAAAATATTTTTAAAAAGTTATTTTTTAAATTTTGCCTTTCATCATGGCAATATCCTGTGTCCTGTCTGTACCGTGGCACCTTCACCTACTCAATCCCTCATGTCTCACTGTTTTTCATTTTGTTTTCAAAGAAGTATTAGGTCACAGCAAAGTCACACACAGAATACAGGAGATGCTAATATACCCAACATCCTCCCCCTTTCCTCCCCCCATATTAATACATTTTTATATGTGGATGCTACCTTTGCTATATCTGATATACAAAAAGTGAAACATAGCTACTAAACATGTTCAATTGCTTACATGATGATTTACATTTTAGACTGTACACTTTTATAAATTTTGATGATATTTACCATGTCCTGTGTCCATCACTGTAAGATAATGCAGAATATTTCCACTGATGACTAAATATCACCTGTTCAATCTATTCTATTCCTCCTTTTACGTCCCCCGGAGCCCGTGGCTTCCCCCTGACTTGATTTGGTGGATGGCAAGATTCATAGTTACATGCAACAAGACTGACACCTTGACACACATGGTTTGTTCTCCCCTATTAGGAACCACCCATCCTCTTGATAGACAAACGCCTGTCTATTTCTAAACAACTTGGTCCTCCCAAGCATAGGAGTCCGATGACTTCCCGCTCATTATGTGGTTAGCCACCCAATGATACAACACATTATGATGAAATGACCACTCACACACTTCCTAGAAGCCTGCTCCAGGTGTGCCCTCTCTCAAATGGCACCCCCAGTCCAAAATGCTTAACAAGTAACCCTTAATTGTCATATTGCCATAAAAGCATTCGCAACTTTGTTCTTTCAACCACATACCCACAAATCCCCTCTCCAAACCCTCTCCCCAATACACTGGAACATCTAACCCACCCTTCCTAATCTACCTACCTGTCAACCCTGCACCACCTAACCCAATAATATCACTATCTCCCTGTCCTATCCCTTCAATGCACAACTACACACTTTCACCTTACCATAGATTACATCCATGTAGGTGTTGGCTCACAACCTTCTACTCTTTATTTCTTGTAAACCTATCTTCCAGACAATAGGTATCTGAGTCTGCTCAATTTCCTTAATTCACATTAGTGAGGTCATCCTTCAATGCCTGGCTTGCTTCACTCAACATAAGGTCCTCTAGATTCATCCATATTTTCCCATGTGTTAGCACTTTATTCCTTCTTACAGCTGAGTAATATTCCATTGTATATACGTACTGCATTTTATTTATCCGTTCATCTGTTGATGAGCACCTGGGTTGATTCCAACTTTTGGCAATAGTGAATAATGCCGCTATGAACATTGGAGTGCATTTATCTGTTCGTATCTTTGCTTTCAGTTCTTCTGGGTATATACCCAGCAGTGGAATTTCTTGATCATATGGAAGTTCTATAGTTAGTTTTTTGAGGAAACCGCAGACTGTCCTCCACAATGGCTGGACAATTATACATTCTCACCAGAAGTGGATGAGCGTTCCCATTCCTCCAATTCCTCTCCAAAAATTCTAGTCTGCTGTTTTTTTTAATAGCCACCATTCTAATGGATGTAATACTGTATCCCATTGTAGTTTTGATTTGCATTTCAATATTAGCTCATGATTTTGAGCACCTTTTCATGTGCTTTTTAGCCATTTGTAATTCTTCCTTGGAGAAGTGTCTTTTCAGGTCACTTGCCCATTTTTTAAATGGGTTGTTTGTCTTTTCATTTTCAAGATGTAGGATTTTATTATGCACAATATTAGACTCCTCTCAGATATATGGTTGCCAAATATTTTCTCCCATTGGATAGGCTGCCTTTTTACTTTCTTGATAACATCCTTTGAGTTGCAAAAATTTTCAATTTTGAGGAGATACCACTTATCTATTTTTCCTTTTGCTGTTCATGCTTTGTATGTGAAGTTCATGAAACCATTTCCTATTACAAGGTCCTGTAGATGCATCCCTACATTATCTTCTGAGGTCTTTATGGTCTTGGTTCTTATATTTAAATCTTTAATCCATCTTGAGTTGATTTTTGTATAAGGTGTGACATGGTGTTCTTCTCTCATTCTTTTGGAAATGAATATCCAGTTCCCCAAGCACCATCTACTGAAGAGGCCATTCTCTCCCAACTGAGTGGGCTTGATGGTCTTCTCAAATATCCGATGATTGTATATATGAGGTTCTATATGAGAACTCTCAATTTGGTTCCATTGGTCGGTATGTCTAACCATATGCTAATACAATGCAGTTTTGGCCACTGTAGCTTTGTAGTATGTTTTAAAGTCAAATAGTGTGACACTATTTCATTTTTCTTTTTCATATGTCCAAATAAATTATGTAGTTAGCTTTTCCAGTTCATTAAAAATGCTGTGTTGATTTTTATTGGCATTGCTTTAAATCTGTAGATTAATTTGTGTAGGATAGGCATCTTAAATAGTATTTTTTTCTTGATTTCCTCCTCAGATTGCTTGTTATTGGTGCACAGATATGCTACTGATATTTGAGCATTGATCCTATAGCCTGTGACTTTACAGAACTCATTCACAAGGTCTAGAACTTTTCTTGTAGATTCCTCAGGGCTTTCTACATATAGGATCATGTCATCTGCAAATAGTGAAATTATTACTCCTTGGTTTCCATTTTAGATGAATTTTACTTCTTTTTCTTGACTCAGTACTTAAGCAAGTACTATTAACACAATGTTAAATAGGAGCAGTGATGGTGGGCAAACTTTTCTTGTTCCGGATCTTAGAGGAAAAGCTTTTAGGCTTTCACCATTGAAGATGATATTACCTTGGATTTTTCATATATACCCTTTATCATGCTCAGAAAGTTTCAATCTATTCCTATATTTTACAGTGCTTTTTATCAGTAAAGGGTGTTGTATTTTGTAGAATGCTTTTTCTGCATCTATAGAGATGATCATGTGATTTTTTTTCTTTCAATCTGTTAATGTGTTTTACATTGATTGATTTTCTTATGTTTAACCATCCTTGCATACCTGGGATAAAACCCACTTGGTAATGGTGTACAATTCGTTTGATATGTTTTTTAATGTGATTAGCAAGTATTTTGTTTAAGATTTTAGCTTCTAGGTTCATTAGAGAGATTTTTCTGTAATTTTCCTTTCTTGTGGCATCATTGTTTGGCTTTGGTATTAGGATAATGTTTGCATCATAGAATGAGTTAAGCAATGTTCCTTCTACTTCTTTTTTTGGAAAAGCTTAAGCAGGATTGGTGTTAGTTCTTACCAGAATGTTTGGTAGAATTCGCCTGTGAACCCATCTGGCTCTGGGCTCTTCTTAGTTGGGTGGTTTTTGATGACTGAGTCAAAATCTTTACTTGTAGTTGGACTGTTGAGTTAATCAAATTCTTCTATCATCAATGTAGGCTTACTGTGAGTTTCTAGGAATTTCTCTATTTCCTCTAAATTATCATTCTTGTTGGCATATAATTTTTCAAAGTGTCCTCTTATGGTACCCTTTATTTCTATGGGGTTAGTGGTGAAATCCCCTTCCTCATTTCTTATTTTGTGTATTTGCATCTTCTCTCTTTATTTCTTTGTTAGTCTGCTAAGGGATTGTCAATTTTATTGATCTTCTCAAAGAACCTGATTTTGATTTTGTTTATTTTCTTCTAGTGCTTTCTTATTTTCTATTTCATTTAGTTCTGCTCTAATCTTTGTGATTTCCATCTTTCTACTTCCTTTGGGGTTAGTTTGTTGTTTTTTTCTAATTCCTCCACATGTGCAATAGGATCTTCAATTTTAGCTCATCTTTTTTGATATATGCATTTATGGCTATAAATTTCCCTCTCAGTTCATATTTTGCTGCATCCCATATGTTTTGATATGCTGTGTTGTTATTTTCATACATTTCAAGGTAGTTACTGGTTTCTTTTGAGATTTCCTCCTAGACACACCCTTTCTCTAGGAGTGTGTTCACTTCCATATATTTGTGCCTAATCTGGTTCTTTGGCCTTTACTGATTTCCAATTTCATTCCAATGTAGTCAGAGAAATTACTTTGTATAATCTTAATCTTTCTGAATTCATTGAGATTTTTTCTGTGGCCTAGAATGTGGCCTATCTTGGAGTATGATCCATGTGTACTCGAGAAGAATGTATATCCTGCTGTATTTGGGTGTATTGTTCTGTATATGTCTATTAGGTCCAGATCCTCTAATGTATTATTCAGATTCCTTGTTTCTTTATTGATTCTCTGCTGACATGTTCTTTCTAAAGGAGATAATGATGTATTAAAGTCCCCCACTAAAATTGTGGAGGCATGTATTTCTCCACTTTGTTTTTCCACTCTTTGCCTTATGTATTTTGAGGCACCCAGAATAGGTGCATAAATGTTTATAATTGTTACTTCTTCTTGAAATATTACCACCTTTAGTAATATATAGTTGTATGTCTTTGTCTCTTACAATAGTTTTGCATTTAAAGTCTATTTTGTATGATATTAGTATAGCTACCCCAGCCCTTTTTTGTTTATTGTTTTCTTGTAAAATTGACTTCCAGCCATTCACTTTCAGCCTCCTTGAATTCCTGAGTCTAAGGTGGGTTTCCTGTAGACAGCATATAGATGCGTCATATTTCCTTATGCATTCTGTTAATATGTGCCTCATGCCTGGTGAGTTTAATCCAATAACATTCAGTGTTCTTAGTCTCAAGGAATTTACTTACATCAGCCATATTTTCTTTGGGTTTATGTACGTCATAGGTTGTTATTATTTCTTTTTTTGTCTTTTTAGTTTTTCTTACACTCTCCTCCAACTCTCTCTCTCCTGTTTTTTCCATTCAACCTGCAGAACTCCCTTTAATATTTCTTGAAGAGTGGGTTTCATGTTGGCATACTCTCTTAACTTCTGTTTATCTGTGAATATTTTGAACTCTCCATCATTATTGAATATCAGTTTTGTTGGATAATGAATACTTTAAAAAAAATTTTTTAAGCTACTTAGATTATATAAATGTTACACAAAAATTATAGGGAATCCCATATACCCAACCTCCCACACCTCCCACAACCTCCCACAGAAACATCCATCATTAGTGTGGCACATTCATTGCAATTGATAAACATATCCTGGGGCTTTACCATTAAGCATGGACCATAGTTCACATTGTAGACCACACTCTCTCCCACACTGTTCTGCATGTTATATGCTGATGTAAAATGGCCTATATCTGTCATTGCAATATCACTCAGGACAATACCCAAGTCCCAAAACAGCCTCTGTATTACAGCTGCTTTTCCCTATCCCTATCCCCAGAGCATCCAGTGGACATTGGCTCAACATCAACATTGTAATTACTTCCATTGCTTGAATCACAATATGTCTATAATAGAATAACAGTAAGTCCACTCTAGTCCATAGCTCTTTCCCCCATCCTGAGAAGTCTGGAATAGTGATGTCCACTCTAACTCCAATTGAGAGGGAGCTTATATCCCATGGGGAAGATGGATAGGATTATCCTGCCTGCAGCTGAAGACTTTCTCCATTCCCTGGGATGACCGATGTTCATCATCATCTTCCCATCAGTTATCCTGGGTGAGTCCAATGAGCTGTAGTGTAGGAGTTGTGCTCCACAGAGTTTCTGGGCCCAGCTGGCACAGGGACAGCCCAAAGACTGAAGTCTCTGGATGTACACCTAGAAACTCCATGAAAGCATAAGTTTGATTAGAAGGGACAGATGAGCCATGTGCAGGGAAGACATAGTTGAGTCCAACTCTCTTACTCTCAGGAGCACAAACTCCAAAGTAGGGTCCACTGGCAAGGCACCAAACTCTGGAGCTGTATTCCCTGACTTAGGACATGGACATCTCCAGAGCCTTCAGGATACCCACTATTTGGGGTGATATCCACTTTGGAATTCTATGAGATCTTACTGCGATGTGCGTAAGCGTTACCTCTGGGATGACCTCCTGACTCATTTTGAAGTCTCTTAGCCATATAAACTCATTTGTCTTTACCTTTTCCCCTTTTTATTCAAGGTTTTTTTTCAGTCACATTACCAGTTGGCACTTGGAAGTAATCCCTTGGTGTCAGGAAGGCTCATCCCCAGGGGTCATGTCCCATGCTGGGAGGAAGGTAATGCATTCATATACTGAGTGTGACTTAGAGAAAGGCCACATTTGAGCAACAAGTTGACTCTCACGAGGCAACCCTTAGGCACCCAGTGACAATAGCCTAAGTTTCAATTTCAACAGCAACAACTCATAAGGCCAGTTATCAATCAATATCAAGGGCCCATCAGTGGATCATCCTCCTTCTCCAGTCACTGCCCCTGCTCTTGGGGGACTGTTGCTGCTCCCTTAGAGAACGTGGCAGAGCTCTCCAGAATGGAAATTCAGTATTCTCTCATTAATTGAGTGATTCTCCACCCATTGTGACAATGCCCCATGAACATTTAAATATTTTTATATACATTATATTTATGCTCACGTGAACTTCCTCCCATGCATGCCCCATCCTTGACACCCCACACCAATGATCCTCCCCTGCACCAGTTGTAACCCTTCGGTGATGCAAAGCTTCTTTAAAGATGAAGCCATTACCATAGCCAAATACAATTAATAGGAAAATGAGATAATAATGATAAGTTTAAATGTAAGAGATAAAATACATAGAAATTAAAAAAAAAACTAAAAATAATATAAAATTAAAAGATTGGGATATTTCAGAAATAAAAAACATAAAAAATTTTTTATTTTATTTTTTGCCTTTCATCACTGCAATAACTTAGAGGAAATGGACAAATTCCTAGAAACTCACAAGTAGCCTACATTTACAAAAGAAGAAATTGATGAACTCAACAGCCCAATTACAAGTAAAGAGTTAGACTCTATCATCAAAAACCTGCCAACAAAGAAGAGCCCAGGACCAGCTGGCTTCACTGGTGAATTCTACAAAACATTCCAGAAAGAGCTAACACCAATCCTGCTTAAGCTCTTCCAAAAAACGAAGTAGAAGGAACTTACCTAACTCATTCTATCATGTCAGTATTACCCTAATACCAAAGCCAAACAAAGATACCACAAGAAAGGAAAATTACAGACCAATCTCTGTAATGAACCTAAATGCTAAAATCCTCAACAAAATATTTGTTAATCACATTCAACAATATATTAAACAAATTATACACCATGACCAAGTGTGTTTCATCTCGGGTATGCAAGGATGGTTCAACATAAGCAAAACAATCAATGTAATACACCACATAAACAGATTGAAAGAAAAAAATCACATGATTATCTCTATAGGTGCAGAAAAAGCATTTGACAAAATACAGCTCTCTTTCCTGATAAAAACTCTGCAAAAGATAAGAATAGAAGGAAATTTTTTGAACATGATAAAGGGTATATATGAAAAACCTACAGCTAACATCATCTTCACTGGTGATATCCTAAAATCTTTCCCTTTTATTATCCCTTTCCCTAAAAGGGATAATAATCTATGTCATCTATGATAATGTGGTAGAGTGTAGTTACGTCTTGAAGAGATAGGACAGAAGGGTATTGATATTTCTAGGTAGGGTGGTGCAGCATTGACAAGTGGGTAGATTGGGAAGGGTGTGTCAGAAGGTCCAGGATACTGGGGGGAGGGTTGAGTTGGGGACCAGGTGAACACTGGGGATTTGTGGGTATGAGGTTGAAAGTACAGAGGTGGGAATGTTCTTATGACAAAATGACAAGGAAGGGTCACTGGTTTATGGTGTTGATTGGGACATTCAGGACAGGGTGCACCTAGAACAGGCTTCTAGGAAGTGTTTGAATGTTCATTCTGTCCTAATGTGTTGTATCAGTGGGTGGAGACCCACATAATGAGTGAGAAGGAATTGGAATCCCATCTTTGGTAGGACCAATTTGTTCAGAAATAGACAGGTGGGAGTCTCTCAAGAGCAAGGGCAGTTACTAAGAGGAGAGGACAAACCAGTGTGTCAAGACCTCTTATTGCATGTAACCACGAATCTTTTCAAGCAACGAGTCATGCCAGGGGGGTTGTTGTGGGCCATGGGGGGGATGGGGTTGGAGGAATAGAATAGATCAAACATGGGGTATTTAGTGGTCAGTAGAAATGTTCTTCATTACCATACATTGATGGACACAGGTCATGGTAAATATCATCAAGATTTATAAAAGTAGATAATGAATTCTTGGCTGGAAGTTTTTTCCTTTTAGTGCCTTGAGTATGTCATATCACTGCCTTCTTGTTTCCATGGTTTCAGAAGAGAAATCAGCACTTAATCTTATTGACCTTCCATTGTATGTGATGGTTCTCTTTTCTCTTGCAACTTTCAGTATTTTCTCTTTGTCTTGAGCATTGGATATTTTGACAAGTATATGTCTTGGGGTAGGCCTTTTGGAATTTATACTGTTTGGAATTTATACTTCCTGTACATGTACGTCTATCTCCTTCAATAGAGCTGGGAAGTTTTCAGCCATTATTTCCTTCAACACCCCTTCTGTTCCCTTTCCTTTCTCTTCTCCCTCTGGGGTGCCTATAATGTGTATGTTTGTGCATTTTCTGTTGTTGTTTAAATCCCTAAGGCCTTGTTGGATATTTTCCTATCTTTTTATCTATATATTCTACTATCTGTTTGATTTCAGATATACTATCTTCCACATCACTAATTCTTTCTTCTGCCTGTTCAACTCTGCTGTTATTTTATTCCAGTGTCTTTTTGATTTCTTGGATTGTGCCATTCATCGCCATCATATCTGCTATCTTTTTATGTATGGTCACAATGTCTTCAGTATGTTCTTCCAGTGTTTTCTTAATATCCTTAGTCTCTTTCTTCACTTCATTAAGTTGGTCCATGATATTTGTTTGGATAGCTCTGATTAGTTGTTCGATGTTCTGCCTCTTTTCCTGGTTTTTAGTTTGTTCATTGAACTGGTCCATGTCTTCCTGTTATTAGTATGGTTTGTAATTTTTCTTGCCCTCTGGTCATCTTTTTCTCTTGATGGGTTTATTCAGTTTATTAGCTTCTCTCTCTACTCTTGAATTTTATTTAGCTTCTGTTTTTGTGTTTGTTAAGTTTTCTCTTTGACATTTTGTTCTTCTTGTTCTATTTCCTTGCTATTTTCTATGTTCCAGTTATATTCTGAGCAATCTATCTCCCTGTTCTGCTCTCTCCAGATTACTTCCCCAAAGGCTTCTTTCTGTGGGCTCCCAGAATAGCTAACTTGGGCCAAATCTTGTCCCCACTCAGTGGGAGAGATGGTGAGTGCCCACTTAAACCAATGCCATCTTCCCAATTTCCTCTTCCCAAATTTTCAATAGTGGCTAGTCTAATAGGTGTGAAATGATATTGCATTGTTGTGTAGGTTTACATTTCTCTAATCTCTAGTGATGTTGAACATTTTTTCATGTTTTTCTTCACCATTTGCATTTCTTCTTTGGCAGTTTTCTTTTCAAATTTTTGTCCATTTTTTAGTTGGATAGCTTGTCTTTTTATTGTTGAGTTTTGTGATCTCTTTACATATCATGAATTTTAAGCCCTTATCAGATATGAGATTGCTAATCTTTTCTCCCCATTGATTTGGTTGTATTTTCACCCTTTAGACAAAGTCCTTCAAGGTGTAAAAGTGTTGAATTTTGAGGAGATCCCATTTATCTTTTTCTTCTTTTCGCTCAAGGTTTGGGTGTAAGGTTTAAGAGACTACTGCCTACCACAATATGTTGAAGATGTTCTCCTACATTTTCTTTTAGGAGTTTTATTGTTTTTATATTTAGGTTCTTGATCCATTTTTTGTTAACTTTTGTATAAATTGTGAGATAGGGGTCTTCTTTCTTTCTTTTGAATATGAATATACAGTTCTCCCAGCACCATTTTTTGAATAGACTGTTCTGGCCAAGCTGGGAAGGCTTAACAGTCTTTTCAAAAATTACTTGACTGAGAGCAGGGGCAGTGACTGTCAAAGGAGGATGACCCACTGATGGGCTCTTAATATTAAAAACTAAACTTATTAACCTTTGTTCTTGAAATTGAAACTTAACCTATTATTGTGGGGTGTCTAAAGGTTGCTTCCTGAGAACCTTTTTGTCGCTCAAATGTGGCCCCTCTCTAAGCCAAACTAAGCATATGAGTGCATTACCTTCCCCCCAGTGTGGGACATGTCTCCTAGGGATGAATCTCCCTGGTACCGAGGGATTGTTACAAAGCACAAACTAGCAATGCAACTGGAAAAAGCCCTCAAATAAAAGGAGGAAAAGGTAAAGACAAATGAGTTTATATGGCTAAGAGACTTCAAAGTGAATTAGGATGCCATCTCAGAGGTAACACTTATGCACATTTCAGCAGGATCTCATAGACTGCTAAAGTGGATACTACCCCAAATAGTGGGGCTCCTTAGGGCTCTGAAGACACCCAGGTCCTATGGTCAGGGTAGATATCTCCAGAGTTTGGTGCCTTGCCAGTGGGCCCTACTTTGGAGTTTATGCTCCTGAGAGTGACAGAGTTAGACTCAATTATGTCTTCCCTGCACATGGCTCATCTCTCCCTTCTATTTCAACCTATACTTTGTGCTGGAGTTTGTAGGTGTACATCCAGAGACTTTTGTCTTTGGGCTGTCCATATGTCAGCTGGGCCCAGAACCTCAGCAAATTTGCAACACCTACACCACAGCTCATTGGACTTACCCAGGACAACTGGCGGGGACATGATGACAGACAATGGCTGTCCCAAGGAATAAAGAAAGTCTGCAGCTGCATACAGGATAGTCCCATCTATCTTCCCCATGGGATATAAGCCCTCTCTCAATTGGAGGTTCAGTGTATGTCACTATCCCAGATTCTTCGGGATTGAAGGAAGAGCTATGGACTAGAGTGGACTTACTGGTATTCTACTATAGACATATTTTGATTGTAGCAATGGAAATAATTACAACATTGATGTGGAGTCAGTGACCACTGGAGGCTTTGGGAGCAGGGAGAAGGAAAATAATTGTAATTCGGAGGCTTTTTCAGGACTTGGGAATCATCCTGAGTATGTTGCAATAACAGATATAGGACATTTTATATCATCACATCACATACAGAACTGTGTGGGAGAGAGTGTAGACTACAATGTGAACTATGGTCCATGCTTAATTGCAAAGCCCCAGGATGTGTTTTTCAATTGCAATGAATGTGCCACACTAATGAAGGATGTTTATGTTGAAGGGTCTGGGAGGTGTGGGGAGTGTGGCATATGAGAATCCCTATATCTTTTGTGTAACATTTATGTAAACTAAATATCTTAAAAAAAAAAAAA
>JAQZBX010060080.1:0-17383 GCA_029593785.1 Cabassous unicinctus | reverse complement strand
TTGAGCAAAGAGCTGCACTTTGTAAGTCATCTCTGGCATCTTGGACTTCTAGTTTATCTTGAGGAATAAAAACTTGGCAATGTAGAGGGAATGCGGGACAACAAGGCATAGAGCTGGAGAAGATCTGTTTATTTTTCTCTTGCAGCAAAAGGCACTTTGTGAAAATCCCATTTGAGGGTTTTTTAATTTTTTTCCTGTTTTTTTTTGTTTGTTTGTTTTTTGTTTTCGTTTTTGGTTGTTTCTTCCCCCCGCCCCCTCGTCTGCAAAGACAGTCACTTCCAACTCTTGGGTTTTTTGTGCCATTAACTGTTCCTCTTGCTCTGAGCCTGAGAAATCCATCTTTCTTCAAGTCTCACCACATCCTCTAGAATTGAGGCATTTAATCAAGGGCACTTCTGTAAGGTCTCATCATAGATTTCTTGGAACCTCTACCCTCTTACTATAGGACTTTAAATATCAAGGGGGCAGCATTAGTGTCCAAAATGTAGAAGATGCATGTGTATGTGTATGAGTGTATGTGTGTGTGTGAGCATGTGTGTGTGTGCACGTAAGATGTGGATTCCATTGAGAGTGAGGGGACATGTTTACGTTGCAAGATAACCTCTCTCAGCATTTGTAGAGTGGAATGGGGTAAGGCTAAGGGATGAGATGGGGTGGGGAAAAGTAATATTCCCTGTGGAAGACATACCTTCACACAGACACAGTTTCCAAGGACAGAATTTCCTATGGGAATGATGCTTCCCACTGTTGGTTGTTTGTCTGCTCTTCTAAATTCTGCATAAAGATCTCAGAATACTGAGTGTGTTGTGAAGCCCTTTTTGTCTCTTTGCCTCTCATATGGAGGAATTTGATACAGGAAGTCTCAAAGGTAATTGATAGTTATTTCTTATTCCTTAATAAGCTAAAAATCTCATTTTGATTAGACTTTCAACATGAGTGTTATAGCTCAAACCTCAAGCCTAATACAGAGCACATCAGCACACATACGGTGCCCCAGCATGCTAGTCTCAAAGAGCTACCTTCCCTTCCCTTATCTTGCTCTTATCTTTGTTTAAATAGACCTCCCCCCACCCCCTTGAGCAATCCCCTGACTTCTCTCTGCCTATTCATCCCTCAAGGCCCAGATCAATAAGGCTTTTCCAGAAACCAGAATCTCTTTTCATCTCCATTATCCCCCACACTTCTCTGTCTTCCAATTTGTCTCTCCTGTAGATGGTCTCTACATGTTGGCCCTCAACGAGTACATAAGCTTGTTAAGGCAATCAGTCTCCACAGAAACTTATCATAAGTTAGTTCATCGTGTCTTTCTCTGTGATCACTCTCACATTATGGTCTCCCATTCTAATATAATTCTTGGATGGTCATTCAATCTGCTATATTGCATCTTTAAAATTAATAATAGGAATGTTGCATTATACAAGAAGTCTCTGTTCTAGTTTTTTATAAAAACGGCAGTAAGAGTTCTGTATTAGAAGATATAACAACCATAAAAATAATGAAAATTTAATGAGTGCATATGAAGTGTCAGGCAGTGCATGCAGGACTTTGCAAGCATGAGGACATTAATCTCTCCGTGGACCCCAAGTGGGAGAGTCAATATTACTTCATTTTACAGATGAGAAAACCAAGGTTCACATGTGGTCAAATACTTGCCTAACATCACTCTACCAGAGAATGTAAGAGCTGGACTCCAAGTCCAGTCTGTCCAACTCCAGAGCCCACATTCTTAACCCTTTGGCTATACTGTTTCTTTAGGCTTCTCTCTCATCCTAGAGTATCTTGAGAGAAATAATCATAAAGGAATATACTTAGGGGAAACTGTCTTTCAGCCATTTATTAGTACATTTACTCAGAATTTACTCAATAAACATTTATTGTGCATCTACTATGTGCCATGCACTCTTCTCAGCACTGAAGATATCTAAGCAACTATACATTTATCCAACAGATTTTTTTTGAGAGTTAGAATATGCTAGGTGCTGAAAATTAGGATTTCTTCGGTGATTTGGAGGTAAGAAACCCAGATATCTTCTTGTTTTATGATGCTTATTCCCTAGAGGGGTGTCTCTTATCCCAATTACCCATACTTTTCAAGTGGAGGCTAAATAGGAAGGACACTTGCTCAGGAATTTTGGCTTAATTTTGCCCTTGATGCTGATTGAGAGATGATTTCTCCCTTTTTTTCTCTCTCAGACATGAATTACAAGTCCTAAGTGCCAAAATTTGAAGAAAATAAAAGAGATGAAACAACAATTGTGGCATGAAAAAGAACATTTCATGACCACAATTCTTTGGGCCACTGGTGATGGAGTATTTTTTCTTCTAAAGAAGGGATCCCAGCCAGGGGACAGAGACTCGGCACAGACTACTGGTGCTCTGCCTAAAGGGAACCCATTATTTGCCTAAAGAAGGCTGAGAGCTCTTTCCTTCCCTGTTGCCTTGATCAGGCAGCACTCTCCTTGCAGGGAGATGGTAGTCTTAAATAATTAGACGGTACCTTCCATAGCCTGTAATAATGGTGTCCTGGATGGGAGACCATTTTTCTTCTCTACTTCCTAGCCTGGATTGTAAGAGGCAAACTTTCCCCCAAGAAATCAAGGTGTAAGCACCTTCATCACATCTGTTTAGCTTTTTCTTTTGAAGAGGGGGAACTTATAATGTACACGAGTTACTATGTGTGTGAAGGTGCATGCACTGGGCACTGGTTATGCTTTTCATGGCGTCCACCCTGGCTCGCTCACATCTGCATACGTTCTGTGCATTCCGATTTTGTCAGCCAGGTAGCTTCACTCCCAACTCCCATTCAGCTGGGGTGAACTGTCACTGTCCATTAAGCCAAAGTGCTCTTCACCATCATTAATTAATATTCCCTTCCCAGAGGAGGGAGGCTCTTGTCCAAAGCTGTCAGAACCCCTGTCGTCATCCACACTGCACAGATACACTAGGAAGCACACGTCTCAGACACATTCATCACATCTCCTTTGCTCTGGCCCTTTGACCCATCCTGCATGATGCCACTGGGGCATTCATGCTACTCAGGAATGACAGTCTTAGGACACCCATTTCCGGGCTTCTCATACCTAAATCCAACTACCAGACTAAAGTGGGGCTCATATACAGACACTGCCTGACTTCAGGTACAAATGAGTTCTCAGGACTTGGTTCGGACGATGGCGAAAAGGTACCGAGCCAAGCACAATCCAGTGCTAATTCTGTTTACATTGGCTTTTCTCCAGACCATTTTCTTCTTCCAGGCTGGTTTCTTCCTCTGCTAGGTAGAACCTAACACTATTTATTCTGCCCTTCAATGCCCTTCAGTCTTGGTGCTACTACTTGACCACAATCAAATACAAGCCCGAATCTTGATGTTTCTGGGGAGACAAGATAGTTTGTAGTTGAGAATTTGCATACTCCTTAATTCAGGGTTCAGGTTCTAATCCTGCCATTTACTAGCTTTGTAATATTGGAAAAGTGACTATACTTTCTCTGCCTCCATTTATTTATGTTTGAAATGGGAGTACTTATTTTCTCTATCTCAAAAAGTTAACATGAGGATTGAATGAGATAACTATGCAAAGGTCTTTCTACCATTGCCTGGCATAAAATGGCACCCCAAAATGTCAGCTATTATTATGATGCTCTTTCATCAACAAAAATCAGTTGCTAACATTTTTTGTTCTGCAGCCAACTTTGTGGGTTCTCACCTCTTGACTCTTTTGAGTCCATGCTCAATGACAAACTCATACTCAGGGGAAATTCTGGCATTTCAATAACTAAATCACATGAGACGGTCCCCCAACACTCTGTCCCCCAATATTTTCCTATCCCATCACGTATGACACACAGTTCAAGGGCAGAGAGCATAGTGTTCATAGCAAGGTTCCAGTGTGTGTGTGTGTGTGTGTGTGTGTGTGTGTGTGTGTGTGTGATTTTAATGAGAACTGTGCTTCCTTCTGCAAGTCCCACAAAGACCCATCAAGAATACACATCCTTGATACAGAGACGCATCCTTACAAGTATACATTATGCGGTTCGCCTCTGCTAAAATAGCTTAAAGAGGGCACAAGTACAGGAATAGCAGGTAATTGGCAGGCAAAGGCATACAAACAGAGAATGTCATTCCCCTCAGTCACCCCAAGTCTGAGCCAGTGTGCACTCCATATATTCTATCTCTGTCACCCCCACCTCATGTTGCTTATCTCTGCTCCTTATTAATTCATCTATGGATTTTCTTACTTTTCATTTATCTCTGTGCACTCATCATTCATTGCAATTCTACTGGGAAATTCATGCTGGATGGCCTTCAGCTTCCTGCTAACCAGAACAATCAGTTTTAAGGGAATGCTTGTGCCAGGTTCCGTGTCAGCCAATATTCTTTCTATCTAGGTAATCAGCAGATACGGCACTTTCGGTCTGATCACATCAATTTCAATTCAAGTTGCTGTGAGCTGGGCTAATAAAACAAAGACTCCTCTTCCCCGGCCCCAGGATGCAGAACACCTTTACATAATGCAGTCACACCAGTGCTCAGAGTGATGAGAATAAGAGCCAGCAGTTTCCTACAGAGAGTCAACCACAAAAGAAACACAAAAGGGAAGAAACAGAAGGATTAACAATAACAACAAAGGTTTGCTGTGTCCAGAGGTTTCCCTGTTTCTTCTTTTCATTCTGTACCTGCTCCTGAGGTTTGAATTTGGAAAACAAAACACAAAAAATAGTAGCAAATAACAAGACATGGTAAAGTCATTCCTTTTCAAATAGGTCATCCTTTCCATCATCAAGGGGCCAATAAAAATGGTCTCTTTTTCTGGCAGAAAACAAAATTTATCCAGAGAAACTACTCCACATTGACTGGAAAAGAGGGAAGGGAAGACCATGAAGAGAAGCCAAGCCCAGGAAAGCAAACTGGGTGATTAAGCTGGGACAGTTACTCTGACTTCATACCATCCAGGCCTGGAGAGCAAGTTTGTTTCCACGTAAGTGCTGCATCAAGGCAAGAAGATGCATGACATTTCAACAAAACATACTTAAAGTTTAAATATTTATAAGACATTTACAAATGAGGAAAGAAATGTGGCAAAGTACACTTTGTTTATAAGAAGACAACCGTTGGTGTTAAAGATGGCCATATGACCATGCTAATGGAAATTCGGGAAGAAAAAGAAATTCAAACTCATGGGCATGCATTGGACTTGCAGACAATGTGGGCAGATTTTAAGACTCTAAGAAGAGAAAATTTGCTGGTGCTTAAACACATTGGAACATAATATTAATCAATATATTAGCCTATAATTTGGTGAACACTGCTGTATTAGGCACACTGTGTGCAGCACTTTATAAGGATTAACTCATTTAATCCTCAAAGAAATGCTGCTATCAAGTGGGCATCATGTTTATCCCCATTTTTTCTTTTTAATAAGAAAATAGGCTCAGAATTTAATGGAATTCTCTCAAGAACACATGCAAGTGACAGAAATAGGATTTAAATCCAGGAAGCCTGACTCTAAAATCTATACTCTAAATCACAATTTTATCCAAAATAATTTGAAACAAAATCACCAGAATATGTAAATGTTTTCCAGGATGCACATTCAGTTTGAGATACAGACTATATGATACTATATTTATCAGAAACATGGCCAGGAGGGAAAGTAGAAAAAAACTTGTGAATGTGCAAAGAAGTCCGCAGAGCAGTTTTCTAAGTATATACATACAAACTATGTGCTATGCTAGTCTGCCATGATTTCCACGACAAATACTTGGGCTCTGAATCAAGTATACAGTTTATTATCATACCATGACACCTGCAGAGATGTTTAGATACTAAAAGAAAATCCCTCACGACTTCCAGGAAAAGGAAGGTAGGTAGCATTAAAAGGAATTACAAGGATAGGCTAAAATTTCTGAAGTGAAATTGGTTTCTTTCTTTGACATATTTAATTCCCTTGCTTCTTATTTATACAAACAACCTTTGGACTCCTGGAACTTACCCTCAAGCAAACCATAGTGTCATTATGACTGTACATATTTGAATCAGTTTTAGATTTTTTTTAGATGGATTATAGGTATATGATTGCACATCCTTAAATTCTGAATAAGGTTTTTAATGGCTTCTTATAACCCATTATAAATCCTTTATGATACAGGATAAGACTGACAAATGGCTAAAATCCATCCCAAAATAGCAGCTTTCTTTCTATATTAACTGTATCTTGAAAGGCAATTGATGTGTGTCATGAAATTTGACTGGTCCAACACACATGACTTTATTTTGAATCTTAATCATTTTGAGAAATAAAGGGCCATAGTACCCTTGGGAAGCCTGGTAATCTCTGACTTGTTTCTGTTTCAGAAGAGAAAGCCCTATCAATCTTATCTCGCTCACTGGCCCTTTAAGAGGATGGCAATTAGCTCAGGGAGGTTATCTTGTTAGAAAGATCTTCCAATGGGAGTGTCTTCTGATGTGGTGCAAGGACATTCCCCCTTCTTTCCTTCTGCAGAGAGAGACAGGAGTGCTGTCCACCATCCCTTTGATAAATACTCATCAGTCCTTCAAGACTCTTTTCACATTTCTCATTCAGCTCACTCTGGTTCAAACCCTTTGTTGTTGTTACTTAGACTTTGTTTTCTTGATTTAACTTTATATTCCACTAATTTAGTGGGAGTGCTCATTTAAAGACATGTTTTGACTGCCTTTCCAGTTGTGCTCCAAATCCTTTAGGGTTTCACGGCCTATAGACTTGTCCAAAAGAAAAAAAATCCCTTCCAGAGTTATACTGTGGATTACAAATTAATGTGTTCTTTAGATTTCTCTGCCTCCCAAGTAGAATGGTTCCCACTGGAACCACCACTAAAATAATCAGTGGGACAGCAGATGCTGGGCCTTCCTTGGCCAATCCAGGCCTGGCTGTGGCTCAGGACCGTGTATGCTTCGTGACATACCTCATAGAGGTCGATCATGACGTTGCCCTCAGGGCCTCTGCTGCTCTGGACATTTTCTAAGGCCAGGGTGAAGTAGACGCCACGGGTGTCTGAAATATAGAGGTTGTATGTGTCGTTTTGGTTCCATTCCTGGACAGCTGCGAACACTTGATTCTCATCTGTGCTGATGACATGCATGTCCTGAATAAACACACGGGAAAGGGAAGAGGAAAGAAGAGTTTTATACGTTACCCAGTAGGCACCCAGAGAGTGTGGAATCTAATAGGGAATACCAGAATAGGCACTGTAACAGAAGATAGAGACCTTCCTTTTACCTATATGTAAAATAATAATTAATTGGTTAAGTGTTAATCATATATTTCTTTTGTCACTAGTAGGGTTAGGAAATAGGGTAGGAGGATGCAAGCAGCTCTGTTATAATTTAATTGTCTCATCAGATAAGTTGAAGAATACATTCTCAAATATGTATGACTTTAGCGAATCAAACATCCTGATATATTTGCCATGCACAAACATGGCACTGGCTCAGAAGGTTTATATGGGGCAAATATGGAGAGAGCTGAAAGGACAGAGAGATAAAATAGACAAGCCTTGCATCTCTCAGTATGACTCATGGACCAAGTAGCAAAGGAATCCCCTGCAAGCCTATTAGGCATTCAGAAGCTTAGGCCCCACCTACTGAATCAAAATCTTTGCATTTTAATAAGATCCCCAGGTGATCAGTTTACACATTAAAGTTTGAGAAGCACTGCCCTAAGCTCAGCAACCCCTGGCCCCCTGAAGAAAACATTCCCCTGAGAATCCCAAAGTACCAATTTCCAGGTAAATGAATGTGCAAAGACTTAGCTGCTTATCTAAACCTTTACTCTGAGAGGTTCAGCAGGAAACTGTAAGTGAAAGAGGGGAAAAAGAGCCTACTTAATTAATGATGTTTGCAGACCCTGGCAGTCCTGGAGATAGAAACAAGGCAAGGTAACGTGGAAACAGTGAGCAGCTATTCCTCGAGGGGTGGGAATTTCAAATCCTTTCTTCCTCTATTCAGTACTCTAGAGAACGTGGGTGCTGTGAGGAAGAGGCTGACCCAGACCAGGGCTTGCTGTCTCCTCTAGGATGCACCTGCTCATAACCTTTTCATTAGCCCAAAGCAGTAGACATGGTCTAACTTCAAGCAAACATCCAAACAAAACAAACAAAAAACCAGAATTACATATAAGCAGAAAGGTAGAAGCATGTGGCAAGACTCTTGCTCTTTGTGAAGCTCAGTACTCTTATCTTCCCAGAAAGACCACACTCTATCCTTGTAAAAGCTTCAGGAGATCTGTCCATCTTCTTTGGTAATTATTCCAGTGCTGGAACTTCGAATCTACATTTCTTATTGCAATATATGCCGATGCTCACAGACTCAATCAGCAATCCATCCAGAGTCTGCTCCAGATGGGACGGAGCACAAATCTCCCTCCTCTCTAGTCTTGATGACATTGAACGCATATGATCCCAGAAGCAAGAAATCCTTATCCAAACGACTTCCTATGCCACACTTGTACTCAGGAATCACATGGCATACTCTAGGGCTTGGTAAGAGTTTTGCAAAAAGAAACCAGAGTTGCAAGGCCAAAAATGAGTCCTGTCCATTAATTCAAGATGGTCAATAGCCCAAAGGTTTGGTATAGAAGTTGGTTGCTGATTATGTCAGCCCAAGGTCTAATTTATCTTTCTTCTCTTTATCATAGCTTTATATCCTTTGTAATCAACTTTGTCCATACTTTCAGACCAATTTCTTCCTTATACTCAATCTAACCTCTTTGCTACTTTCTTCTACCCTCATCACCAGGGGTGGGCATATTAGGCCCGACATTCAGAATATTCCATTTCCCTGATGATAGTGATTGGATCAGGGTTGGGCACATGACTGTAAGTCAAAAAATATTTCTGTGAAATTCTTAGAGAAAAGCATATCTCTTACTTTTGGGATTGCAAGCATCGAGGATCCAAAAGTCTAGATCTGCTGAAGACATATGTTAAAGCCAATGCTGAAGAAAATAGGATCAAAAGACAGAGAGAGATGGGCCAAATCCTATAACACTCTTTAAATCCTTGGATGTGGACAACCAAGAAGACTTTCCCACTTCTAGTCTTTTCATTAGAGAGGCCAGTATAATAAAATGGTTAAAAGAATGGACGTAGGATTAAACAACTTGAGTCCAAATCCTGGCTCAGTAACTTAGCTCTGTGAACGTAATTCTGGAATTAAATAATTTAATACGTGTTAAGCACTTAAAATAGTGCTTGGCACTTAGCATGTGCGCTACACATGCTAGCTATTTTCAGGTAAGCCAGCCCTTTAATCCCCTTTGCTGTCTCAGCAAGGTTGATTTGGCCTTTCTGTCCTTTGCAACTGTTAGAGTCCTAACTAATATACTCAGGAACAAAAGGTGGTTCATCCCAGTGTTTTATTTCTTGCTGATGGAGAGAATTATCTGTGGAAATTAGACCAAAGGCCAATCAAATACTGAAAGCCAAAACTTTCCATAGCTCACCATTTCCTACAGGAAAAAGACCAAGACCCTGGCTTTTAGAATCACCAAATAACTGGTCCCAACATATTTTTCCTTCCTTGTCAGCAGAATGCAGCATAATCCTTGAGTACAAGACAAAATATTTCACTACTCACAGTACTACATGCTCCCTAGCTGATTTCCACCTCGGTGCCTCTGGAGTGCATTGCTTGCACTAGTGAACCTCTGAGGACCCCACAATTGACATTTCATTAAATAATCCTAGGACTAGAGTAGACCATCTATACCACCCCAACTCATTCCAACCTCTTTATTTTGTAGATGAGGAGCTGAAGATGCAGGTGTATCCAGTGTCTTGATTCAGGTCACTTAGAGATGTAGTCAAATTACTTTTAGAATGACCTTCTCTAGAAATGGGCCAAGATCAGATCATCCTTCCTCTCCTTATTACCTAATTACATTGGATAGACTCCCTTTTTTAGTGATATTGGTTTTAAATATTTTGATGAATGGTTCCACATATTGAAATGCCTGCCATCTTTCTTTTTTCTTCTTATAACTTACCTAAATCCTCCTCCTCTATTAAATGAATTTGATCTTTCTCCAACATGGCACTTTATATTGCATGTGTTCACAGAGTCACAAAACTGTAGGCCAAGAAAGGATCTTATGGATCTTCTACTGGAGTGTCTCCCACACTCTGTTCTGTAGGACACGAGCATTGGTGAATTTTAATGGATAAAACAAGAGTTCTTTGGTAAAAATGTTTTGATTAATGCTGAATTAAATAATTTTCTTGCTCACAGGACCTGTTAGAGCCTTCAACATGCCAGTGGACACTGCTACCCTCTAGGAGAGGGATACAGAATAGAGTTGTATTTACTTATTTGCTTATTTATTCATTGAAACTGATGTTTATTTTCCATCAAGCTTCTCTTTAAAAACCTGTGGAAGAACAGCTTAAATCCACTCGGTGGTTGTTCCTACCCATTCATGGCCTGAGCAGTGGGGGCAGCAGCCCAGCCTCCCAGTGCAGGCTGAGCCCTCCGGTCTTCAGCAGGGCACTGCCACATAGGTCTGTGACCTCGGGTCGAGTAGCAGTAAATTCAGGGACTGGAGCAGTCCATTCACCCTGAAATTCCTCCTCGGTCACAGTCTCTTCAGCAGTGGCCTGCTCTTCCTTTCCAATCTCTTGAGGATCTCTGTAAAAGTGGCGATCAGGCACACCCTCCAGTGGATGTTCATGGGGGATGGTGCCATGCATGTACAGAATTTCCTGGGCCAGCTCCACCGCATCAGACCCACTGAGTGAGCTCCCTGGTTGTTGCATAGGATGGCGATGTCCACATGGCAAAGAGAAGACTCTGTTACACAAAGCAACGGTCAGCAGGTGAACATGAGACGTCTCTGTGAGAGGCTGGTGGTCAGCCCTGGGATCAGCTGCCCCCCCAGAAGGCTGCCTGGATCTGGCTAGTGAAGGTCCCAGGAGTAAAATGCTGGCAACAAGAGTAACTAAAGTGGCAGCAGCAAACTTCAGCACAGCCCACTGGCCAATATTCTGGAAGTTGTGACATTGACAGCAGCCGGGTTTTCCATGGCAACAATGGCACTAGCCACCAGCAAAAGCTTCTCCCAGGTCCTCTTCAGACGTAGGATGCAGATGCCATAAAGTCCTTTTGTAGGTGTACTGCCACCTAAGAGGTCCCTGCTGCAAGGAATTTGAAGCCATTCTCCTCCTTCATCTGCAGGACACCAAGGGCCCCAGACATCGTGAATGTTTCCCTTTAGGTTACAACCAGAACCCAGAACAATGGTGCATGGGCAGCATGGAAAAAAGCAGTTATTCATTTTTTTAAAAACTTGTTTGATTGCAGAACCAGATTTTCATGAAGCATCTTAGAGATATTTTGTTCTACCATATTTGAGAAGATGTTGTGAATTTGAGCTCCTCATTTAAAAGATGGCGGGGAAAAGAAAAGAGTAAAAGAGAAATTGATAAACCAGACCAAGGTTTCAAAGCAAGTTAGTGACAGATCCAGGCCTGGGATCCTGGCCTCCTGCTGTGAATCAAGCAGCCTTCGCACCTCCCCGTTCCGGCTCACATTGATCTTCTACCACAGAGACAACTAGATCCATACTAATAATAATATTACCTTGCTTTTATAGAGTAGCTGTCCTCCAAAATGCTCAAAGCACTTTCATATGTATTGCCTCATTTATCTCACTTGAGTCGCTCAGAATGCGCTCCAAGTAGGTTAAGGGAAGGAAGACTGCCTTCATGTCTCCCTGACGGGAGGGCTGCATGTTCCTCACGGCACAGCAACATTCAATTCCTCCCCGGCACTTTGCCTGGTCATTCTTGCACATTAGTATTAATTTTCTTTCCGTTTTTCCTTTTTTGACAGAGTCCAGGGTAACCATGGTTTTCCAAGACCTGATACAATGGCAGCGGATGATTAAAGAAAATTTGAGCACGAAAGTGCTAGTTTGTCTCGACTCCTTTGGTTGGTGCGAAGCTTTGTTCATTTCCAGTCGCGGCAGCCCTGGCTTTGATGGAAGGCCACGGAGTATACGCAACTTTGCTGCAGATCATTCCATCTGAGCCAGGGTTTCTCTTTGAAGACGTAATAGGGTTGTAATGAAGCATCTCATTGCCTTAAACAATCAAAACCCACTTGGACCAAATAATACATTCATTTGCTGTACTGGCTCCTATTCTCCTGGGAACACGCTAAAGTAATCATTACAGTCTATCTTCAGACCTCAGGCGAGGTTGAGTAATGGAACATGGCCATCTGGGAGAGCAGGGGGAAGAGGGCAGGCAGCTGATTCCTCCAGATTGGCTACTTGTCACTGGGGGCCAACATCAGCAGCCATTGGTGTGATGACTTTGAACTAGCAGGGCAAAGCGTCTGTTTCCTAACACTCCAGTAATGGATACACAAAAGTTTCTTTGATTTTAAACTGCCATTCTGGGGCTCCTTAAGCCAATAGGACTTTTTCTCTTTGATACCTCTGAGAGTATATCCAATTTTTTTGTGGGGGTGGGGGAGAGGTGGTGGCAAAAGTGTTATGTTTTAATTATAGAAGTTATTTATTTACTCTGAAGGGAAAAAAAGTATAATGTGAAGGATACTACCTTGGGAGTCAGGAAATTCAAGTTCTAGTTCCAATTCGGCTGCAAACAGCACATGGTTTTGATCAAGACTTATTCTACTCAAAAAAAGCATAGTCCCAAGAGTGAGCATGAAATGGGTGACTCAAATCAGCCGTTGCCTGAGTTGTTCTCAATTCCCTTGTGTCTCTTGGACAAGAGCATCTCACTGCCTTGGGTATAATTTTTGCTTTTAAGAGTGCAATCCTTGCAAGCCAACTACTCGGCTTTTTTTTGGCCAAAGAAACAGTAATTTGTTTCAGCACTCAAGAGACAATCAGCTCATCTGGACTTATTGAGGAAATATGCTCATCTCCCACATGGACCGTCCTAAGAGATTGTCAAAGGCAATTTTGATAACATTTTATTTTCCTTTTACATACTGGCGTTATCTAATACTCATCTAAGACACAAACACCAATGTAGTAATTTCTTGTCATTGGAAAAAATTATAAGCCAAATCAAGAGCAAGAAGCATTTAGACACAGGCATGCAGTTCTGGCAATTACCATGGCATTAAACCCATAGCAGCTGAAAATAATAATAACTGCTTACATAGACAAAGCTCTCTGGAGTTGATAATGCACTTTAATGGGTGTTATTACTGCTAATGGGCTGAGGTTTATAGCCTAACTTTCTCTCTGCTAGGGTTAGGGACAGAGGGGTGACCAAGAAGTAGACTCTGCCTAGAGAAGCCAGAGCAGTCTGTTACCATTGGCTCTCCTGGGACATGAGACAAGCCCTGCACTGGTACTCTGCATATCACAGAATTACCTAGTCCATGATGTTAGTCCAAGATAGCAAAGTCACCGATGAAAAGCACAAGAGAAAGAGACATGCAAAAGTCAGTTAAAAAATTCTTCATATTCTTTGTTTATCCCAAAGGCCTCAACGCCTACTTACCCTACTTAAACCTACAGTCTCGTTCTTAAACAGCCACACACATCTCCCTGCCCTAAGAGCAAGGCACAATAAATCAATAACCTCTGGCCACTTAGAGTACATTATAATGGAGCAATATCTCAGATCCACAGCTCTGAACGCTCAAGTCAGCTTGACCTCCACTAGGTGGCACTCGATAGTAACACAGTGCTTCAGTGCTTCTGGTAAGAGACGGGATGTCAGCAGACGGCCTCTAACCTTCATCTGCCCCTCTTTTCAAAGAGGTATGTCTTTGGAAAGTCTAAGAAATCAGCTGTGCCTCAAAACTCTAAAGACAACTACTCTAACATGTTCCACTGAGAGAGAAAGCAAAGGTTGGAGGCCATCCTAACTGTATCACCTCCCAGTAAAGCAATGTGATCGGATGGAAATGCATCACACCTGTTGCACTTCTTGAAAATTGAAAATCTTTACTGAAAATCAAAAGTAAATCAATTTATTCTGAGTTCCCATAGCAAGAATTCAAGAGAGAGAAAAAGAAAAGGAGGAAGGAGTAGAAGGAGGAGGAAGAGAGGGAAAGAGAGAGAGAAGAGGAGGCAGGATAGAGAGAGAAAGGAAGGTAAAGTACTTATAATGAGACTGGCAAAAGCAGAAAGTAAGGCAGAGTGAACTTGAGACTGAAAGGATCCCAGGAAAGGGAGTGGAGGCAGGAATAGGAGCATAAGAGGAAATATTGAAACGAAGAAACCGAGTCAGGACATACCTTGGGCAAAGCATACTTGGGCAGCTTCATCTGGGCAAATGCATTCCTTTGGTAGGACACATAGTAATGTGGTCGTCCTCCTGAAGTCAGCTGGATTATAAACACAAAAGTTGTAAGAAGAGCTACTGTAACACAAAAGAACAGACTCCCGAATGGAAGAGGGTAGCTGCCAACACAACAATGCAAATGACCGTTGTGAAAAAGTGTAAGGAATTGGCATTCAGTTAATAAATAAATTAATATAGTGTGTGTGAATTTGTCAGAAGCCCAAACTGAACCTGCTTTACAAAAATACAATTTTTCAATTTGCAGTATGGCTCAAGAGCCAGGAAATATGTTTAGTTTTTTTTTTTTTAATCATCATAAAAAAGATACAAATGATCAAGGTATTTTGGCTTACTGTTCGTGAGCAGCCTAAAAACTGACTCCTAAATACCCGGCCACACAAACACCTTCCCCATGCCATATCCCAAGTGGCCCAGGTCAAACACTGGCAGCATTGGAGCCTCACATTTTGGGCACCAAATTCCATTTTGATGCTGTCAGGTTGATGACAGTGGGCATGTCCTACAGACAAGAGTGCTGACATGTTAGAAAGCCAAGCCAGGCTTGTGGTCCATATCGACTCTAGATCCCTATCTCCAAGAAGATAATTGTGAACTTCCTTCCTCAGTTTTGTCCAGGATATACAGCCCAATGGATACCAATGGATGGGATGAAGAGTCAGAACATATAGCCACCTTCTCAGCATGAGCACAAAGTAGTGCAGGGTATCAAGGAGGCAATGCCTAACTCTCTTTGCTTTGGTCACTCTAGGGTTTGGAGGTCAAATGGAGTCGGCATACCCCAGAATGTCAACAAAATCCTTTGGATGGATGTTCATCTGGCACTTAGAGATGTGGGTGGAAAGTTATCATCCTCACTACTATGTGACCAAATCAGCTCTTAGCCCTAGAGATGGGCTACAGGATCTATACATAGCAGCATGGGTAGAAAATATGCAAAATTCTAAATGCAGAATTGATTCATATTTGTGCATCAGATGTATGGATTATAACAGTTATTAGAAAACAGAAAAGGTCCCTGAGAGCAACACTGATAAGGAAATGAATTATATACAGAACCAATATGTACAACCATTTCAATGTCACTTGATAATTTGATACTAAAGTTAGCAGAATGCTCATTTACCTGAAGAAAAATAAATTGGTGTGTGTGTGTGTGTGTGTAATCTGTTGTGAATCATTTAAAAAGTACATCATCTGATTGTTGGGTAGTTTGCTTCCGCAAAGCATGGGATTAAATATGCTAAATAATGATTTCTTGTCCAAACAAATATAATAGTGTCTAGAATGTGTCTCGATAGCAGCAAAATTATTTGTATCAGCTATTTAGCAATGGTACCTTTGTAATTTTATCCTAGAAAGCAATAACTGAATTTTTAAATGCATTGTCCAGACATGTTTAAAAATTCACCTTAACAGCAGAAAAGAAGCAAAGCATGCTTGCTCCCTGTCTCTTCTAACCACTGCATGAAACCTCATCTTTTCAAACTGTTTCCCACACTCTTCTGGGGTGAAAAACCTGGCTGAATACATCTCTTTTAAATTCTCTTTCTCCTAATCCCATTCAGTGCACGACAATAATGGCTGATTACTCTCCACCTGCCCTCTCCCTCCCACCATCCCCGGCCACCCACAGTTCCCTCTCCCATGCCTGTTTCTCTATTGTGAAGGTGGGGCTGATTGGCTAACCAGTTTCCTGATAGGAAGAGACCGATATATCTGCTCAGTCCGTTGGTGACTTGGAGCTGCTTCAGATTGCAGATGAAGGGAATGAATGGAACTGTGCGTCATTCTGGGGACAACCTTAGAACTCCAAGCAGTGCCTCTGGGACCCTGTGTTGATAAGGTCCTCCAGACACTGCCCACTGGCACCAATTCATATTCTGTTAGTACAGAAGCTTCCATGTTCAGCAATGTTCCTTTTGTTGAAATGATTATGCCTTTTTCCTCCCTCCCTCCCTCCCTTCCCTCCTCCTTCCTTCCTTTCTTTGCTTCTTCCTTTTACACTCTTAAGGGAGCATAAGCAAGCAGAAGGGGTTACAATGCAATAGGGACAGAAACAGGGAAGAGAAATGTCTTTGAGACAATCAACAGAAGTGGATCTTTCACACCTGAACAAACACGTAATCATCCTGGACAATCAAAGAGTCTGGGTCAATGTAGCCTGGGAAAGGTTTATTTCGGTTGGCCTCTGTGCAGTTCTGCATCCGGCAGGTTAGATATTGTGAATCTGAAAAGAAAAAAAAATGGGGGTGGGGTGAGATGCACACAGAGCATTAAAATCAGAGCGGACATTTTCTATTTCCCTTGCTATTTCTGAGTCTTTCAATGAGCCTTGTGTTCTTTGCTAAATGCATTATTGTTATGGTCATTATTTGCAAAATTATCATCACTGTTATTTTACTCACTAGCTACAGCACCACCACTACCATTTCTTCAGCCTCCACCAACTCCTGCCGTCCTAGAACAATAAATTCTTGGTAATTAATTCTTTCCTCCCAAACCCAAATGAAAATATTTCCAGAAGTTGGCACTGATGTTTGTGATTTCAGAGCTAGTTTCCTCTCATTAATAGGTCTCACCTCCAGAAACTGTCCTTAGACTGACAAATTGGGAAACACACACATACACGCATTCACCAATCCTCTCATGCTAGTCATGCTGTTGTCGTGAATAATAAGCTTCTATGCCAAGAGAAATGTTTTTTTCCTTCTACTACTAATTAGAAGTGAAAGGGAATAGAGATGAGATTCCCGAGTCGAAAATGTTGCTCTCATTTTATACGTGAGTAAACTGAGATCCTGAATCACACCTGAGACTGTACCACAGATGGCAAACACAACATCAGGAACTCACGCCATTTCATCTCTCTTCCTGGAAGTATGCTGCAGCAGGGAGGCTGCCTCTGTTTTTCAACCACAGCCATTATGACCTCTCTATATAATCAGAATTTGCCACTCCTTTCCTCTCACTGCCTTTAGACTGAATTCAACCCTCCAACACCTACTATTCCACCTTCCCCTGTGCTAATCTCTTCTATCACTATGCTTCTTCTAATCTG
>JAQZBX010060079.1:0-17377 GCA_029593785.1 Cabassous unicinctus | reverse complement strand
AAAAAAAAAAAAGAACAGGCAAAAGATGAACAATTTGCAGAAGGGCAGATCTTCAGAAAACAAATCCATGAAACTTAGATATTGTTGTTAATACATGATTAATGAAAGTGACAAATGTATAATTGTATCCCTACTACAAAAGTGAGATGTTAAGAAATATCAGAAAGAAGAATATTATCTATCTGTGTATCATTTTTATCTGCACAATCGCCAACATTGAAATATTGGCCTTACTAACATAAAAGAAGAAGGAAGATATACAGATAAACATATGCGCAAATATAGAAGGATATCAAGAAGTGAAAGTATTATGTCTGGAGAGAAGGATTATTGATTCAATAAATGGGAGAAATATTTTAATTTTATTTCTTTCATTGTTCTGCTAATCTTGAATATTTTATCGTAATCACTAATTATTCGACAATAAAATACAGATAATGAAAATTCCAAACAGTATAGAAAAATACATTTATACATTATTCATAATAATGAAATCCTAGAACTTAAGAAAACAATATTTCACACTGAAAATTATTATAAATGTAGACAAAATAAATGTCTCAATGGACAAATGGTCCAATAGATGCTTCATTAAAAACAATGCTTTTGTACAACATGAAATTTATAACCTAAAATAGAAATTACATTGTTGAATGCTTATAATAATTCTAATTGGCTATCAGAATACAAATAGTGTTATGTGATTATTTAAGTAATGTAAGCTATATATAAACATGATCAAATACATAAAATGGAAAAAAATCATACCATTGTATGAGTCATATAGTTTTTTTCCAAATTATATTGTGAGAATAAATACCATTTAAAACTTACGAGAATGGCCACTATTAAAAAAAAACAAAAACAGAAAACAGTAAGGGCAGGAAAGGATATGGAGAAATAGGAGCACTCATTCACTGCTAGTGGGAATATAAAATGGTACATCTGCTGTGGTAGACAGTTTCAGACTTACTCAGGAAGCTAAGTATAGAATTACCATATCATCTGGCAATCCTGCTACTAAAAGCAGGAACTCAAACAGCTATTTGCACACTGATGTTCACAGTGGCATTATTCACAATTAACAAAAGATGGAAGCAACCGAAATGTCCATCAACCAATGAATGGATAAACAAAATGTGGTATATATATACATATATATATTTATTTATATATGTGATGAAATATTATTCAGCTATAAAAATGAATGAAGTCCTGATGCATGTGACAACATGGATGAACCTTGAGACATTATGTTGAGTGAAAAAAGCCAGGCTAAAAAGGAACAAATATTGTATGATTTCACTGTTATGATCTAATTATAATAAGCAAAATGATTGAGTTAGAATCTAGAATATAGGTTACTAGAAGATAGATTGGGGTGAGATAATGAGGAGTTGAAGCTTAACTTGTACAGAATTTCTATTTAGGTTGATGGGAAAAGTTTGGAATGGATGGTGGTGATGGTAGAACATTACTGTGAGTGCAATCAACAGAACCAAACTGTATAGGTGAATGTGGTTAAAAGAGGAAACTTTAGCATGTATATATTGCTACAATAAAAATTAAAAGACAAAACATAAGACTACATCACAGTAAACCGTCTTGTACATGATGGACTATAGTTAATAGTACAGGTATAAGAATGTTCTTTCATGAATTATAACAAATACATGATAGTAATAAAAAGTGGGAATAATAGCGTGGTATATGGGAAAAAACTCACCCACTGCAAATAATGGATGATAGAACTATTTTAATAATCTTTCAAGGTAGCAAAGGTAATTACTGATAAAAAATAGTACAACTTACTTAAAAAATGCTATTATCAATAGTAACAAACATTCCACAGCAATGCAAAGTGTTGGTGGTGCGATGGCACACATGAATCCTGTGTTTTATGCATGATTGCTTTGTAAGTTCACAATTTCTCTAATAAAAATAATTAAAAAAGAAGAAATCTCCTAAGAAATTCAGGGTATAGAAGGATATATATATGAGTACAACATGACATAAGAAAATGACAAATTTTGTACCAGCTTGAATTCATAGGCAGAAAATGAAAACATTTCATTTTTAAGCTGACCAATGGAATAAATTCTAGAGTAGGTAAAGAATAGGGACTCACCATTATGCAGCCCTCAAAATGTTACACAGGGTTTTTGGTGGGTTTTTTTTGTTGTTGTTGTTTTTTCTATTTTGTTTATCTATTTATTTGTCATGACCAGCACTGAAACTGGTAAATGAGCATAATTTCTTTAGAAGGGACTTCTTTGTAGTATTAGTGCTTATTTATATTGGAATAATGCTTTTCAGATTTTATAGCAAATGGATTATATACATATGTATATGTCTGTCTGTACTGTGGGAGTAAAAACTATATTTTTCAATTCTTACAACAACTAATGATAAGGTAGGGTGGATATATACACTAAATTTTTCACATGAAAGCCATGTTTCAACACAATTAAGTCATGTGGTCAACGTCTTAGAACAAGCCCTACATTTCTTAATCTTTGTAGGACACAAACTTTCTGAAAGGAAGATATTTTCTTTTTTTTTTCAAAATGGAAATACTTTGGTCCAATGCATTGAGTTTCCTCATCAACAGATAAATCTAGGAGAGAAGTAGGCAGCTGCAGATTTACAGATTCCTAGCAGATTCTGGTACACACCAAAGGCAGTTTAAAGTAACAAGAGTATAGAGCAGAACCAAGGAATTCAGAATTCTGCCCACTGATCATCCCACAATGTCACTTTTCTTCTCACTGCCGATTCAACCTCTGTCAACTGCATTCTACCTACAGCTGCTGTGTCAATATAAAATAGTGTAAATGAATTCATTTTGATGAGGTTGAACACTAGATGCTGGGAAGCAGAAAGCAATCTTTGGGGTCTTCCTGATATTTTTCTTAGCAAATCTCTTGGGGAATGTTTTCATAGCAGTGACAATTAAGGAAAGGCAAGCCCATGAGAAACCCATAAACTTCTTTCTATTCTACCTGTCCTTTGCTGATGCCTGCTTCTCTACAACCATGATTCTCAGGTTGATATTGCCTGCTCAGAAAAATACCATTTCCTACAATAATTGCATGACTCAGGTATTTGCTGCCCGTTTCTTTGGGACCAAGGAGATCTCTGTGCTCATGCTCATGGCTTTTTTATGTCCATCTGTAAGCCCCTGAAATTCATGGCCATCATATGTTGGGGTGTCTGGTGCCTTGGTGATTCTGGCTTCAGTAAGATCTTGTGGCCATTCATCAGTACAGGTATCCCTGGCTTTGTCATTGCCCTTCTCTGGCCCCAATGTGATCAATCACTATTTCTATGACTTGTAGCCCTTGTGGAAACATACCTGTACAAGACACTTGTGTGAAACATTTACTAGATGTGTTCAGTAATTGGACCATATGCATGGTGTGCTTTATAATATTGTTTTTTTAATATTCTCTAAGAAACAACAGTGAGTATATGGTCCAAAAGCCCTGCTCACATGAATCTTCCATTTTATTGTGGTTATCTTATTGTTTGGTCCATGAACATTTATATACATACAACACTAACCACCTTACCTGTTTCAATCTGGCTGTAATATATGAACATTCACTGGAAACCTCATTTTAGCAAGGTAAAAATGTGTATGGATGGAGTCTAATATAGGGATTTGGTTCAACCTAATGTTGGGTCTAAGAAAGACATTGATGCAACCCAAAAGAGTACAAACCTCAGTTATCGTACATCCCCATTTCTAGAGTTCCCAAGATTGAATGGCCACAGTAACTTGCATTTAATAAAAAAACAACATTGCTTTAGCAAAACTGGGATTCAATTTAGATAATCCAATCATTAAATCTTCAATGAATAATTAAGAGCACTTATGGTCAGTTCCTTTAGTGCTTAAAGCAACCCAAGGAATCAAGGAATCATTGATCCCACATCTGGACTTTGGAGAGTTCAATGATCTTGGAAACTATCCTCTTAAAGATTTTGCCATGAGATCTAGGAAACTTGATCATCCCACAGAGCTGGAAATTAGCTTATGATCTTTCAACTGGGAAGTTTGATACAAGGGTTTTTTAATTGGGTGTTCTTATTTCTCAGGTCAAGGGAGTTTGTTATATTATTATACAATCTTATTAAAAGGAAAATCTATAGACTCCTTATGAAGAGACTTGGATTATAAACTCAAATCAGTTACTAATCAATTGTGTGACTTTGGGTAAGGCATATTTCTTCTCTTTGCTTCAAATGCACATAGTCATGGAGGATTAAAAAAAGCATGGAAAGATTTTTCTACACTTTTTTCAGCCAAGGCTTGTTTTATATGTTGTATTTTTTGGTCATTATTGTAACTTTTTAATCCTAAACCTTTTTATTCCCATTTAACTGATGAGAAACATGAGGACACAAATATCAAGAGACTTAATTATAGCCTTCCCAGTATGCTTGCATTCCATTTTTAATAGAAAAGGCATGTGTTTTGCATATAGTTTTCTCCAAGAAATTTCTCTGTGATATTTTGGTCTGCTGGTGGCCAGTAGATCCTTCAGTAAAAGTGCAAGGAATGGTACAATCTATTCATGCCCTTCTTCCATCTCCATTTTTTTCTCCCACTGCTCTCTAACAGTTTCACCCAAACCATTCCCTTTATCTTCATTGAAGTTTCCCAGCTTGTATGGGTTGCCAAGCAGGTAATTCTTGGATAAGAGTTCTAAGTGGTAATATGGCTTTCAAGATAGGAAATTAATTGTGTAATGTAATCTATTCAATGTTTAGTTGGTTGCAACTACATTCAAAGGCAAAAATCTAACTTTTAACCCTGTGAGTGGAATAGCATATACTCTCAGACATATCTTTAAAATAAAAAGAAATTCCAAAGGAAAATATTTAATAATTATTTTACCTTTGAAGGAAGAATTCATCCCTTTCTTTCTACATTGTTTAAAGAGCATAGATGGGATAAAAAATGGTAGTATTTATTATTAATGGTGTTACAATAAATAAATTATTAATATTACTATTTACATTTTACAAAAGAGGAAATTGAAATTAAGTTTAAGAAAATTCCTGATTCACAGTCGGCAAGTTGTGAGGCTAGGTTGCATGTCTACTACACACATTTCAACTCTATCCACATTTACATGGTTTCAAAAACAATCATAATTCTGGAAGGGATGGCAAATCAGAAAGAAAAAGGAATGGTTTTTATGCACACAATTCAAAGTTATATTCAGTTTGAATAATTTTCCCCACAGTTTGATTTTGCCCTCTGACTCTCTTAGTGGGTAGCTCATTGGGACTGCGTAGGGAGTATGGATTTCCTTCGAGCTGTAGAGCCTGAAAGCTTGCAATCTTTTGTGGGAATTACTATAAATATCCAATGCAGTAAAAAGAGAAACATTTAACTCATGTTTATCTAAAGGACAATCTGGAAAAACAGCTGGCCACTGAGGAATTTCTCTCACAGATGGCATACTTTTCTTCCATGAAAGAGTTATCAGGAACATATTGAGAAATTTCTTCTGTTTTGCGCAACAGCCTCTCCCATCCCATGGAGCCTGGCATTGTGTGTAACCCAATGCTTCAGAAAGAACCTTGTGAGATTAGCCAACAGCAAAAGTCTCTTCTCTCCCTGTACTTCCCATTCCTCTTAAACTTCTGTGATACAAAGCATAAATCATTCTCCATGAAGTTTAGTTTGTATGATTTATCTAGGCTTCATAAGAGTCAACTTCTAAGTAAATTAATGTTTCAGATATGAAACACACACTTTATTGGAAGTCATTTATTTGCCCTTAAAGATAAGTTTTTCAAGCAATTTAAAGTATTTTCTTCACATTGTTTACAGAAGACTGATCTGATGGACACCTTAATCAGTTTGCCTCATAAAAAAAAGAATGTTCTCCTGGAGAATATTTCCAAAATGAAGGGTTGCAGTCCTACAAAGCTTTTACAAAGCCTCTTTATTAACGGCAAGGGAGAGTAACTACACCAGCATTTTGAGGCCAGCCTTTCAGATGTTTTTATTCTTGGGAGTCCCCTCATTCGAAGAATTTATGGTTAATGGCAATGTTTCAGGGACAGGGTCTAAGATAAATCTGCAATTCTTATCTGTTGTCCTGGGCTATCAAGACCCATGTTGACTGTTGTTTATGACCCACAACCACATGCCTTCTCTTGTTTGGGTGGTGAGTGATAGTGCAGAGCATCAGGAGGAAAGAACCAGAACCCTGTGATGAATTCTTAGACAAAAGACACTCACTGACACTCTTTTCCACCTTCCCTCTGTATGTTTTTCTGTGTCCTATTCCCTGACTCTCTTACCTTGCCTGGTGTCTGCTGATATCACTTTACTCTCTCTTTCTCTGACTTCATTGATTCCCTGCCCTTTCCTCCCTTCACAATTATTCATTATGTATCTGGTTATCTGCTTTGATATTTGTCCCACCATAAAGTTTACCAAAATTGATATTGAGATAAGGATAGGAACATTAAATGTCAGTTGGCATTCTTCTGTGTTCCCCTCAAAATCTCATTTTTTGGTGCAAATTACATGGGTGGATGAAATTTGATGTTTTCTATAGCATGCAGTTTCAATGCTAGATGGAGTGGCAAGCTAGAACTTCTGTCCTAGTTCTAACTTAACTGTATTAGGTGCAACTGCCTGTATCACAGGTCAAACTTTGTATGTTATAGAGGACAAGACATATGGCAACAGGTACATCACAGGAAAACAAGTATAATAAATGAAATAGCAAAAATGAAAACGTGTCTAAATGATAAATTCACATGTACAAGTATATATATATATATTTTTTTTCTTGTTCAAATCAGCACATATTTAATTAGGGACACAGTAGATAGAATAGAATTTTTTTGGGTAGAAAAGAATAGACTGAAACTAGATGCAGACTTTGGAGCCAGATATAATTTAAACTGGTTAATATTTCAATTAGTAAAACTAAAGGCTTTTAAAGAAGAGAAAATGGCACTCTCTAATACTGGGATGCCCCCAAAAGTGGATAGGTTGGAGAGTCCAGGAATGCTCAGGAATCATGGCTGAGTTCAGAAATAAAACCCTGAGGTGATAGTCTGAGCCAAGGCATCCAAGTTGTTCAAGTGCTGCTCTTTTTTCTTCATATCTTTAAATCTTCTCTTTGCTTATTTAAAGCAAGTCTAAATAGTTTTGCATGACATGGCTTTCATGGCTGTCCATTATGTGCCTACAAACTTACCTCTGAAAATTCTGATTTAATGATCATGTAATTTTAATGGATATCATATCTATATTAATTGAAATAATGTATGCTTCTTCTTCCCTCCTTAAAATCTTTTCCTCACTTTTCTTACCTTAGTGTGACTCTCTCCACAAGTTGGACACAACCTTGTTTTTGTTTTTCCTCCATTAGCAGTGTAAAACATATATTGAAATGTAGTTACAATTAATTCATTTTCTCTTTTATATTTATCAAAAATAATTGATGAAAATTTTAGGTATAATAAAAACTGATATGATTACACTGATCTACTGTTTCTTTTAGCTGAACTGGAAAATAAGCTTCATATTTGTACAGATTATGTAACTTGATTAGAGTAAATGGACAATTTGAGTTCCTGATTTTGAAAACTTCTTCTCCTCAGGAAAACACACTTTAAATTTATTGTGTAACTGAGTTCCAAGAAATCTAGTTAAAAGCTTCAGTTCACACATTTAAAACCACAATATTTCCACTTATCATTTTTCATTTTTCTCTGTCCATTCAATCATTTCTCTAAAAATCTCTCTACTTTTGCAAAGCAATTAAGTTTCTATTATCTCACATAGCCAAATGTAATTCTCATGCAATTACTGATTTTACTAGAGGTTTTTTCATTCCTCCAATTCAACTGTAAGGCAGGTGAGAACAGCTTTTCACTATAGCTACTGCAGATGTGATTAGGTTTGTAGTAAATCCATGATAACTGAGTTGGTGGTCTTTTTGATTCATTGATAGATTGGAGGTTAAAAAGGGAGATATAAAATGGCCTATATCTATCATTGTAGTGTCATTCAGGATGTGTCCCAAGTCCTGTGTGGGAGAGTGTGTAGACTACAATGAGAACTATGTACGTGCTCAATTGCAAAGTCCCAGAATGTGTTTATCAATTGCAATTAATGTGCCACACTAATGAAGGATGTTTATGTTGGAGGGTGTGGGAGGTGTGGGGAGTGGGGCATATGGGAATCCCTATATTTTTTGTGTAACATTTATGTAATCTAAGTATATTTTTAAAAATAAAAGTATATATGATTATTAAAAAAGGGAGAGTATGTCAAATCTCATGCTAAAATATAGTCCAGATGATTTAAGATTAATGTTAAAAATAAAGAACATATACAGGAAAGAATGAAACTTTTAACTTCCTGAATTGTAATCTAACCAGCAAAGGGAAATTTTTTCTTGGTAATTTGATTGTATAAAAATGGAAAAGTCAGGGAGGTAAGATTTCAAATCTATGATTTAAAAAATAACTGACAAAATATATGCATAATGCAAAACAGACAAAATATTAGAAATAAAAACAGGCAAATATAGTATATTATCATCAGTACAAAACATTGAATATGATCATTTTAATTATACAGAAAAGAAAGGAGGTAGTGTTGCAAATTTGAATTTTATTAGAAATCTCAACTCATTTAAAAATAATAATGAAATTTATACATATATCTAAATGACACTAAAATTCTGGAACACAATGTTGACAACTGGCAGTAGAACTGTAAAATGTGACTAAGAAATTGTGAATTTTGAAAGGACACATTTATTTTTCATCTTGTGGTTTAATATAAATTTTTATATTTATTATGGAAATATGTTAAGTCATATAATTAAAATATTTCTAGTAAATATTTATAAAAGCAAATTGGAGGGATAATTGCCAATAGTTTTTAATTATTATACATTTATTCATATCTTTTGTCTCAGTAATCCCATGGAAATTTATTTTAATGAAATTTCTAAAAATAAGGTAAATAATATAAATGAGAGATTAATTTCAAAATATTTATAAGTGAAAATTTGAGAATATGTTAAAAGAATGAAAATTATTTATGAAATGTTTGCATATTAATTTACAACTGCTAAAATAATTGTGTTATTGATTTTCTTTAGTTACATGAAAAAAGGGTTTTAGCAAATAAAATGAAAATTAATATGTATATATAAAATACAGGATGCTTGCATTTATAAAGATATGCATCTATATGTATAAGAAATAGATTAAAACAAAGGGAAATATCTGTTTGGGGAAATTCATCTATACGTTTTTACAATTTTGTTTAAATAGAAAAAATATTGTAAGATAAATCTGTGGCAGATAGATTAAGAGGAATCATATGTGAGTAAAAGCATAATTCAGGTTATAGAGATGTAAGAAGTGGAACACCAGGATGGATCAGTAAGAACTAAAACTCAGTATCATGCAAAATAGAAGATTTCACATGCTTGTTAACTTCCCTTTATAATAACATCATTTCACAATCACTATCCTGACTTATACTGAAGGTAAAATGATGACTAACTTGAACCAAAAGTTGGGGATATAAAGAATCCAGAGTCTAAGTAGGTTGTTCTTGTCAAATCACGCCTCATTTATTTTTTTTTTTTTGCAGATGAATTATTTCTCAGCTGCATCCTTTCTTTATTTGCACTAACCATGGGCATGAATAGCAGTGTGAACGAGTTCATTCTGCTTGGGTTAACTCAGGATGTTCTTAAGGAGGAAGTAGTGTTTGTGGTCTACTTGTTTCTCTACTTGGCAAAACTGTTGGCAAATTTACTTATTTTAATGACCATGAAATACAGTGGAAGCTTGGGAGCCCATGTACTTCTTCTTTTTCTACTTATTCTTTGCTGATGCCTGTATCTCATATCCATGGCACCCAGGTTGATTGTAGATGCACTGACAGAGAAGAAAATTATCTCCTATAATGAATGCACTGTCCAGATCTTTGCAATTCCCTTCTTTGGATATATGGAAATTTTGGTTCGCATCCTCATGTCATTTGATCACTATATGGCTATTTGTAAACCACTGTGATACATAACTATCATGAATATACATGTCTTTGGTACACTGGTGAAACTGGCCTGGGTGGGATCTTGTATCCATTCTTCAGCACAGATTATTTTGGCTTTGAAATTAGCCTTCTGTGGCCCTAATGTTATTGATCACTATCTCTGTGATATGCAAACACTGTTGAAACTTGCCTGCATGGATACCTATTTCATAAACATACTCATAGTTTTTGACACTGGGGCCATATGCATGGTGAGTTTCATAATCCTGATAATCTCCTATATTTTAATCTTACATTCTCTGAGTAACCATTGTGCAGAAGGAAGAAAGAAAGCCCACTCCACCTGTACCTCCCACATTATCAAGGTCATCTTAACTTTTCTTTCTTGTATATTCATATACACTCATCCTCCAACCATATTTCCAGTGGACAAGGTGGTGGCCATGGTTTACATTATTGTAACTCCCTTACTCAACCCCCCTGATTTACACTTTGAGAAATGCAGAAATTAAAAATGCCATGAAATTGTGGTGCAAGAAAATATGAGTAGAGGCAGCAGAAAGGAAGGCTCCACCTGTATATTCTGTGTTTTAATAAAATTGATTGATAAAGAAGAGAAATATGTTCGTCCTGATGTAGACAATATAATCCTCTCTCAGTAAGATTGTTGGGGAAGTAGGCAAAATGAGTACAGAGCACATAAACCCAGGTAATTTTGAGATAAAGTTACAAAGATAACAGTACATCAAGTGCTAAAAGGTTGGGAACCCAAACCTTCTCCTCTTTCCTATGCTCTGAATTGAAGCTTCTCAAACAGATTCTACTATATCTAGAACTTTGCATCTCTTCTTGTGTATTTCAGTTTTTGGTTATTCTTCTCCAAGTTTCTTGTCCAAGTCTAATAATTTATCCTTGATTGATGACTGATCCATTTTGTGAACAATTCATTTCTGACAATATTGAATCTGGATATTTTCTAGCTCAAATTCAGCTCCAAATCACTCCCAGAAACCTATGAGATCAAAGAACAATAAATATTAGATAAATAAGACCCTAATTGAAACTTGGTCACTTTTTGTTATGTGTGTAGTATGTCTCTTTATCTTCCTCTTGAAATTGTATAATGAGAAAACTCATAATTTTTAAAATAAGGACAATTCTGCTTAAAATAAACCTGTTTATTTAATTAAGTCATAATTTTTCTCAATGTACTTTAATATGTTTTGTTCATCATCTTGATAATTTGTCATTGGTGACTGCTCAAAGATTTTGGTTGGTGACTCAATGACAATTTTATAATATTTTGAGATTTATATTATAAAAATTGACATTTCACGGGTGAAATATTATATAATGAAACATGCAACAGTTGACAAAAAAGAAAAAGACTTTAGAGTACAATAAAATACACCATTATAATCCATCCAAAGAAAGAAGATAAGGGACGTGATCACAGAGCAGAATAAGTCTAGGAGGCAAAATTTCTCAGTAGATATTGGACAGAATATTTATGCAGGGACACATTTCTCTGATTGTTTTATACAAAACTCAGGACAATCTGCCTGACAGGTACATTTCTATGTTAGGAGGGAAGTTTTGTGCTAAAGTTACTTGAGGCCATAGCCAATATTGCTTAGTCAATTCTACCATTATCTAGAACACTTCATAGGATAATTGGGACTCCTATAGAGACAAACCTCCCTGGATAGAAAGTTGTTGCCCAATTACCAGGATAAGTATTTTGTATTTTAGATTTGTATTTTTTATGAAAGCTTACTGAATTTACATTTTGGTTCAGGTATTGTTATCTAATGAGTTTTGGCATTAACAGTCAGACCATGAAAGAGTATGAAATAAAAGTTCATCTCTGAGAAACAAAATGAAGATTGTTTCCTGAGAATCTGAGGACTGAACTCTAGAATATGAAGAATAAAGCTATCTAATGCCACTTTGGAAGCTTTGCGTGAGCATGACTCTCTGGGAATAACACCACTGATGGGTCTTCAAACCCTGATAATAAAAGTTTGGAATTTTAGGGAGGTTAATATTAGTTGGAGGACAGCTGAGTATAATATAGGGAATGTACAATAGTGATTTGGGTGGTAGATAAGGATTGGGTTAATAAAATAAATACAGGAATGTTCCACTACAGGATTTTAAGAATGGCGATTCTGGGAAAAAATGTAACTAATGTAACTTTAGGCTATATTTAATAACAATATTGTAACATATTTGTTGCAAAAGCAAATAAGGTAATATATTAATGCCAAAGGTAAAAAAAAATAATATGGGGTTTAGGTTTATGAGATATGAATATGATTAATCATTTTTTCACTTCTTCATTTCATTCATTAACAAGAACAGCTTGATTATGTCATTTAACTAATCTGTGCTCATCTGTTTATCTTTTTCTAAACCCTGGAGGAACAATTGAGTTTGGTTTTAGGATTTGATGGATAAAAGTGCCTGGACATAACCTTTTTGATGTAATGCTTCCAGAACTTGTTAAGTGGCTTTTTGCCTGTTACTTTGTTTTCTGAATTTGAAATAAAGATATAAAATATTTTGGAAGATTTACATAAAGCCCATATTCTTGACTGGAAAATACCTCAAACCAATTCCTATTGATAAAGTGGCAAATTTTTCCTGTATTGTTACTTAAAATATTAACAAGCATCTTTACTTGCCACAGGTCTGGGATTACTACCTTTCAATAAATTTTAGCATTGATGTATAGAGCAAAGTGAATTTTGTGGATTGGAGAAAAGAGAAAAGTGGAAAGAAGAAATGGTAGTGGAAAGGAGATGATATTTTATGAAACTTTTCCATGAATAAACATTTCTGGAAGGACTTTGATGATCAGGAATGCTTTTATCCCTTATTAATCAAGGTTAGATGAGATTCATTTGTTTATGAAATCAAAGTCCAGAGAAGCAATTCCATTCCAACTGTTATATTAAAATCATCAAACCAAAATCAAGAATTTTGTGAATTTAAATATCATCCGTATGCTACTGACACTCAGTTTATGTATCTGCCCAGATCTTTTACCTGATTTGGAGAATGATTAAAATTCTTGATATTATATCTTACTCTATATCTCCAATAGGAATTTTCACAATTAACAACTCATTGTTTTTATTCCAATTGTGCTCTATATGCAGCCTTCTTAAGTCAAATTCATCCTTCCATTTGCCCATACTGAAAACACTGGAGCAAAAAAATACGATATCACAATTCACATCTAGCATAGAAAAAAAATTGGCCTTTATTATATATCCAGAATCTGATATATTCTTGAGTTAATTACCCTACCATTCTTATCTAAACTGCCATCATCTTTTACTTTGATTGCAATAATAGATCCTCATAACTCTTCTTGCTTCTTTCCTTGCTTAATCTATTTTAAAAACAGCAGCCACAGGCTCCATGTAAAACTTGTATAAAATGAGGTCACTCTTCTGCATAAAACTCTGTAGTGGTTCCATTTCATTCAGAATAAAAGTCAAAATCTTTACAATGATTTGACCATCTATTGCTTCATTGGCTTCTTTGCATCACATACCCTTGTTTTCTTGTCTCCAGCCACAGTGGATTTTTACTCTTCCTTGACCACACTGGGCTGGTTTAAACCTTAAAGATGTTGCTCCAGTAATTTCTTCTCCTTAAACTACTCTTCCAGGAATGATTTTGGCTAATAGCTTCATCTCCTTAAGACACAGCAATTAAGTTTCCCCACATTACAATCTCACACATCACCAAGTTTATTACAGCATCCTCATAGATCTCTGAATCCCCTTATGTTACTTTACTTTTTTAAATATAATTTATCATCTTCTAACATACTTTTTATTTACATAAATATCACTTGTTAGTCTGTCCCACTGGAATGTAAAATACAACAAAGTAATTTTGTCTATTTTTATATAGGAATATTTCCCAAGTCATTTGTAGAGTGATTGAAAAATAGCAGAAACTCATTAAGTGATTATGGTGGTTATCATGATAGAATTTTTTAAATTTGAAGAATAAACAAGAGATCCTAAAAATGGGCCTATTGGTTTCTATAAGAATGCTTCATTGGTGTTTTCTTTTGAGTGATAAAAACAAATATAAGCACATTCTGGGTCATCTGATGCCAAACTTACATCTAGCTTTAGCAATATTGTCAATAATTTCATTGCCAGAGAATATTGCTAATATGGCTACAATACCACTGCTACACTGTATTGGGAATATAAGAAGTAAGCCGGCACGAACTTTTTGAGTGTTTTAGTTTGTTAGACTGCTACAAGCAGATACCACAAAATGGTTTGGCTTTTAACAATGGTAAATTATTAGCTATGGTTCTGAGGTTAAAAAAAATACCCAAATCAAGGTTTCATCTAAGCAATGCTTTTTTCCCAAAGATTGGCTGCCAGTGATCCTTTGGTCCTCTATCACAGGGCAAGATACATGGCAGTGATGCACAGGAATGAATTGACGTTAAATAGCATCCTTTTCTAGAATACATACGATTTCAAGCCACACAATGAGAAAGGCATTTGTAATCAAATGGTTATCAAATAATTTTTGGGTGCATGATAATGGCTTACATCAATTTCAATAGAGAATATTGGTACTAAGATTGATGTGCCAAACTCAAAATTACCTTTCTCTGTGTAATATTCATATGTGTCAATTTTACTATAATAAAACCACATCAATAGTCATGTTAAATTATATTGCTAATTTAAATTGTAACATTTAAATTAGCAATATAATTTAAATTTTGCAGCAGTTTGAAAATTTATTTTAGTTTTACATTTCTATATGTACTATAATTGCACTTACAAACATTTTTATGTTTATATAGATATATTTGTAACATTATATTATAAATCATGCTCATTACATTGGGATTCATGAGTTTTTTTCTCAGATAAAACAGTTAAATAGTTCTATTTAATATTAAAAATTAAGGAAAATATGCTGTACTTTAGAAAATAAAGTGTAGTAAAAAAGCATTTACATAATGAAACAGTTCAGGCACATAGAAAATTGAAAATGAAGCATGAGACGGAAATCTTAGGGTAAGCACTGGGAGTGGATGAACTCTCTAGCCTAGTCAATTATGATTACATAGGCCCCAATAGTCACTGAAATGTTGTGAGATCATCTATTAGTGATTCTATCCTAAGCATAGAAAACTTCTTATGACAATTTTCATTTAGGAGAACTGCTCATGGAAAGTCATATAATGACTAGGGTGAGCATGAAGAGCCTCTAAAATGTTTGAAATTATTCCTTCCCATGTTATTCTTACCTGTGTCATCCCTTTCCCTTTAGTGTGGGTGAGATATGTGTTTTCCTACTCACTAATAGAATAGGTGAATGCAAGGATTGTCATTCCTATGACTATGTTACATAAGATTGCAATTTCCATCTTGTTCACAGACTCTCTTATCTTAACTTTGATGAAGCAAACTTCCAGGCTGTGAACTACTCAGTGGAGATGGCCACATAGCAAAGAACTGAGGGCAGTCTCTAGCCAACATCAGCAAGAACTGAGCCCATCAGTCCAACAATGAACTGCATTCTGCCAGCAACCACATGAGTTTGAGAGCAGATCCTTCTCCAAGTGAACCCTGAGAAGTGATCACAGTTCTGGCTGATGCCTTGATTGAAGCCCTTGACACACCACCGAAGCACTCAGATTTCATGGAGTTAGTTGTGCCCACATGCCTGACCCACAGAAACTGTAGAATAATATGAGAAGTGTTTCAAACTGCTAAATTTATGATAATTTGTTATACAGCAATATATTGGTAATACTGTACATATTTAGGCATCCTCTGCAATTGTATTTTCTCAGCAGATTAGTCAACTCATGTTCTAATTTATGTTCCAGGCCATTTTGTATTTGGTAAAAATGAGCTAAGTCATTCAAGGAAGTCCATCTCTGGACATTAATAGATTCCAATTTGTCCTACATATCTGAAGATAAATCCCTTATTTGAAGTTCTTTCATGATGGAAGCAGGAATTTCTGATATATTCTCCTTCTGTATCTCCTATGATGAGCTTCTGATTCCAATGATATATGTTATTATGTCAATAAAACTTTATCATTGGAAAATATAAAACATTTTCAGGAAGGAATTTAATACTTTGTATGTGACATATAATAATAGAAATCCAAGTACCCTCTTTAGGAATATAGTATTATTACATAAAGAGGAGAGTGGTGTCATATATGTTTGAGTTATATATTATATTAGAGCAATAGTTGGCTTCTAGGAAAGAGAGAACCAATGATACAGTTATTTAACATATAGGAAGTTTATTCTTCTTGATGTGACAGACCCTAAAACATGACCCAGGTTGACAGGGCAGTGCATTTCCTCTTCTTCATTCATGGACTTGGATTCCTTTGTCATCTTTTTTAATTTTTAATTTTTAGTTTAAAACAACTTTCATTTATATAATTTATCTAACCTAACTGCTTTCTTTGGAACAAGAACATTTACAAATGACAGATATTGCTTTTTTGTCAGACTTCTTCAAGCCTGACAGACTACATGGTCACTTCTATTTCAAAGAACATGGTGGTAAACAGTGGATATTAATATTTTTAAATCTGTGCCTCAGTCATTTAGCAATAATCAGGCTTTTAAATCATGTGCATTACTTGCTAAGCCCTAAGTGTTTGGGAGGAAAAGTCAAGAAAAGATAAAGACCTCTAATCATGTCTCCTTTAAGACCCACCCTTACGCTTTCATCCTCAACCTGTGATCAATGTGTTAACATCATTGGCATCATCTGGGAGCTTGTTAGAAATGCAAAATTCTAGGCTTGACCTCAGAATTCATAAACCATATTTGAATTTTAGCACCAGGCTATTCAAATGTACACCACCATTTGTAAAGTACTGCATTAGTACCCTCTTGTCTACAATAGTGACACCACAAGCCTGGGTACATGTGGCAAAGAAGAAATAAACTCAGAGAAGTACACATTCAACATTTTAGATTTCAGCCTGGAACAGACACATATCCTTCTGTCTACAGCCAATTTACAGTCACAAAACTGCCTCTAGTTGCACAAGGGGCCCAGAGATTTTTGTTAAAAATGGTCCATGTTTATTTCATATTAGTGACACCGTACAGTATTTGTCCTTTTGTGTTTGGCCTATTTCACATAACATAATGTTCTCTAGGTTCATCAATGTTATCATATGTGTCCCAAATCATTTTTCTTACAACAGCATAGTATTCTGTCATATGTATATACCACATTTTGTTTATCCATTCATCAGTTGATGGACACTTGGGTT